>APFE030433201.1:0-95371 GCA_000404065.3 Pinus taeda | reverse complement strand
GTCATACCGTTAGAGCTGATTATCTTTCTTGGTTTCCCTGCAATACCCCTTAATTCAACTTCCTTTCCTTCCACAAAAAAATTTCATTAAAAGTTATTGAAAATTAAAAGCTATTGTACCCAAGGACTGTATCCATTGGACTCCTAATACAACATCAGCCCCTCCCATTGGAATGGAAAGCATTGGGCTAGTCAATACATATTCTCCCATGGATAGCTTAATATTATGGCACTTTCCAGAGCAATTTATTGTTCCTCCATTTGCAACCATCACTTGACTCTCTGGTGCTAGAAATAAGAAGCAATTCAATTCTTTTGCTACCTTACAATGAATAAAATTGTGGGTACTTCTTGAATCAATCAACATTATTACCTTTTTCTTCTTGATTTGTCCTTCTATCTTAATTGTTTGAGGAGTGGTAATTCCCGCAAATGCATTACAAGATATGGTCGGATTCATTTCTTCTTTATCTAGGCTTTGTTCCTGGAGTATATCCTCTTCTTTTGACCTTTCTTGCTCCTTTTCTTCTTCCTCTTCACAATCTATGTAGACTAATTTCTTCTCAGCACACTTATGACCTTTAGTGTATTTGCTATCACAACTATAACAAAGCCCTTTTGCTCTTTTTTCTTCCAATTGTTGTGTCGTCAACCTTATAGGTTGTGGAAGACTAGGGGCAACAACACTTCCATCTTTATAGTTGTGAGTGGTATGCTTCAGGGTTGCCATATTTTTGCTTTCCATTTTTCTTGCTAACCTGAATGCCTTCTCTAATAAATTAGGTTCCCAAAGGCGAACATCATGTTGGATATTATCCTTTAAAGCCCCTATGAACACATCAATCCTATGCTCTTCTGGAATATTTTTTACCCTTATGTTCAATTTTTGGAACTCCTCAATGTGCTCCATTATTGAACCCTTTTGTTTGAGACTTATCAATTGGCTAAAAAAAGTGTTGCTTTTTGTATCCTCATAATGTGCTGTCAATCCTTCCGTAAAAATTGCCCAAGTGATAATTTGTTTACGAGAGCAAAGCCATTGATACCATACAAACTGATTTGGTTCCAAATATAAAGTTGCAATACGTACCTTTTGGGTGTTTTGCACATTATTGAGATCGAAAAATTGCTCCATCTGTAATATCCATGTTGCGGGATCCTTGCCATCAAACTTCCTCATATCGATTTTTGGAATATGGTGGGTCTTCGATCCAACATTGGAGTCTATGGAATCATGATTAACATTTCTTTTGTTCTCATCATGAGTTTCCTTTACTACCCTTTCATCCTTAGTGACCCTTTCTTGTAGCAACTTATTCATATTTATCTTCAATTCTTCCAAGTCTGTCTTCAAATCTATCTTCAAATCATCCATCTTAGCTTCCACGTCATTCATCTTAGCTTCTACACCTTTCTTTAAACAATCCATCTTAGATTTTGTTCCTTTTTGTGCAAGTGACACTTGTTGCACTTGGTCTCGTAATTTTGATATATCATGTTGCATTTCTTCTTCTTCTTCATGAGTCATGTTAGAGTTTTCAGGTCGTCTACTAGGTGTTTCCATTTTCTTTCTTCGGGGCATCATTTACTGATAATAATGCTTCACTATGCCCTTTGAATTCCTTCAAAATAAATTTTCAAACCAAGCTGAAGCAAACATTTAAAAAATATACACATTTTTTTTCACTTTGTAGGAGCTCGATATTGCCTCTGATGTATCTTTGTAATTTCGGATCATCTAGTTCTGAAATTGCGACCTGCGGTAGCCCTTTGTGTCCTCTTTCCAATTCCACCAATTTGGCCCCAATTGGATTCTCCAATGAAGAGTTATGCCAAATCTCCCACAGTGACCTGATTATAGACTAATTCAGTAGAGCGAACTTGTATGACGTACCACGTGTCCCCGTTTTGACCTTTGGCTCTGAAAAATATATACAAGAAACTACAATCCGTCCTCTTTCTATACCTTCTTACGAAACTTCAATCTGATGGTCAGAGAGAAAGTTATGACGATTTTCCCTAGGTCACATGTTTTGAATGTAATTCAGGATTTTGCAAAAAGACCAACTTCTTCAGATCATATCTCCGAAAATATAACGTAAAAATCTTTGAAATTTGGACTCGAGATTTAGCGCGAGGTCTTCTCAAATGGGTTTTTTTTTCAACTTCTGAAATGCTACAGAAAAAAGTTATAGCGAAAATGCCACGATGACCTGTTTGAAGTAGCGAAACCCTAGAATCCAAAGCTTTGATACCAAATGTTATGAAACCAGCTCAAGAAAAGATAGAAAAGATAGATCAACGCCTTAGAATTCAGCCTCTTCGAGGAGACAACCTCCTTTACATTACACAAATGACAATTCTTGGATGATTCAAATGAAAAGACCTCCTCTCTATATATAGGAGTTTAAGGGGTCATAACATAATCAGAGCCTACTTAACAATAATAATGTAAGGGCACAATAATAACAATAGTGGGCTTCTATGGGGCACAATAGTAACAATATGGGCACTACATGGGTACATCAATATAATAAGTGGGTTGTACTAATAACAATAAGGGGTTACACTAGTAGTATAGGGGCCTAACAAAAAATACTCGCTTTAATCCACAAATAAACATCAAGACAAAGCAACTCAGCAATTTTAAACCCGAATTGCTCCCATAATGATTCTGCCAATGGTCCAAAGCGTTGATGCCAAAGATCACTACTAACCTTGACTGCAATTATGTTAGCTTCTCCATCTCCAACCTGTCAATCATCTCTCGAGCCAATACTGAAAAGCAAGGAATTACAACGCTTATGAACCCCAAATGTTGCACAACCTCCAACATACCAATTCAATATTAGATACTCCCACCCCCAAATACAAAGTTTTAACTGACAGACATAACAATGCCTCCTTTCTCAACTTTGGAGGGGGAAGAAAAATCCCACCCACACTATGGAAATTACATGTGCAAAATTCATATTCCCACATTGCATCACATACCAAATATAAAAAGAGCCTAGAACAAGCCTATCCATAAAACAATGAAGTGACCTTCACATACAAAGAGTAAGCCCCACCACCCACCACCCCGTCCTTAATAACGTACAAAGATTTATATTTATACATTTTTTATTTTTAAATATTTACTTATTTTAAAATTTTCTGTTTATTCTACATTAATGATTAAATTTATTTTCAATATATTTACCTTTTATTCTATTATTATTTATAATTTTTTTTCCTTCTCTACTAATTCTTTGAATGTTTAATTTTTTGATTTGATTTTTTTTTTAATAGATTTTTTTTTTTTTTTTTTTAATTAAATTTTCTAATAATTAGATTGGTTTTCTTACTACTCAAGGTCTTCCACAAATTCATTAAAATTAAATTTTTCTCCTATATGTTTTTTGGATTAATGCAAGGAAATATATCCACAATTCAATACAGAAACCCTCCAATTAAAGGATTTTTATATATATATATTTATTATTATTTTATTTTTAAAAATAAATTCACCTCTCTTAATATAAAATAATTTTATGTAAATTTAAATAAAATTAACAATAATTTTTAACATTTAAAAAAAAATAAATATTTTAAATTATAATTTCGTTGTTTGCCCGGAGTAGGATTACATCTTTATACACTACCGACCTATTATTTTAAATAATCAAATTTTATAATGGACAAATAAAATTTCCATACACAGTTGTTGGGTTTCACATGCTTCTCTATTTCCATTTTGATCAGGTGGCTATTAAGACATTCTCTGGTAGCAACCCTGCGTCTTCTTTGTTTATTCTCTGTTTATTTTAAGCGAGATGGATTCTTTGGGTTCTGCGAGATGCATACAGAATATTTGCAACGGACCTCTGAGAGGACTTTCCTGACAGGATCGAAGTGTAAGAATTGCAGAGTGGCATCTCAGGTAAGTTTTGTTCGGCTCTGCTAAATATAGTAGGAGGGTAGAGAGTGTTTTTGTTTTCTAATGAATGTTATACATGGAGAAAATAAAAACTGTAGTTTTTTGGCTGAACCTGCGGATCCTCCAATCTCTGATGTTTTTCCACGTATTGGGACACTTGCCCATATTCGACCTGACGACCACTTTTGCAATTACACACACACTTCAATGGCTTTCTGCAGGAGATACGCTGTTCTATTTCTTATTGGTATACGTATGCCCTCTTTATACCCCATCAGAGGCTCTATTTTTCTATGTTTGTATATTATACGACAGTTTCTGATTGTTATTTTGCTGACAGTCATTTGAGAAATTAGCACAGAATGGGATGAGATAGTTTTGGCTATTTGATGGTTTCTCCTCAATTTTCTACCGCCTTCAAACAAACCACAACAGAATCAAAAGAGGCTAACTTTGAGAAGAATTTGCACAGAAGAGGGAGTTTTCCTCTCCCAAACCCCAGAATGAATGAGGATTCAAGTTCAAGAGACATCGGACCGAATGGAGAGGTACCAAAATCTCTTAAAACCCAGATCAACAGCAATCATAAGCTATCTCTTGTACCTCTGGTGTTTCTCATTTTCTATGAAGTCTCTGGTGGACCTTTTGGTGTTGAAGATTCTGTGAAGGCTGGGGGTCCTCTATTAGCCCTTGCAGGTTTTCTTGTTTTTCCGCTGCTATGGAGCATTCCTGAATGTCTTGTGACTGCTGAGTTGGGCACAATGTTTCCAGAGAATGGGGGTTATGTTGTATGGATTTCTGCTGCATTCGGTCCATTTTGGGGATTCCAGCAGGGCTGGTGGAAGTGGTTGAGTGGAGTCATTGATAACGCACTCTATCCTGTCTTATTCTTGGATTACTTGAAATCTGCTGTTCCAGAGGTAGGCAGTGGCCTTCCAAGAGTTGCAGCTATTCTCGTTATAACCCTGGCCTTGACTTTCCTGAATTACAGAGGTCTTACCATTGTAGGCTGGGGTTCAGTTTGTTTAGGAATCTTCTCTTTACTTCCTTTCTGCATGATGGGTATTCTTGCAATACCAAGGTTGGAACCTTCAAGATGGCTGGAGATCGATATGAAAAATATTGACTGGAATGTTTATCTGAATACACTTTTCTGGAATCTGAATTACTGGGACTCCATAAGTACATTGGCAGGAGAAGTCGAGGATCCAAAGAGAACGCTTCCTAAATCTCTTTTTTGCGCTGTGATGCTTGTGGTTGGTACTTATTTTATTCCCCTGTTATCAGCGACCGGCTCTATAGAGCTGGTTAGAAGTCAATGGAATGCTGGCTATTTTGCAGACGTCGCAAAAATTTTAGGTGGCGTCTGGTTGCAGTGGTGGATGGAAGCAGCTTCAGCTCTTTCAAACATGGGAATGTTTGAGGCGGAGATGAGCAGCGACTCTTTCCAACTTCTAGGAATGGCAGAGAGGGGTATGTTGCCATCAGTATTTGCAGTGAGGTCAAAATATGGAACTCCTCTTTTGGGCATTTTATGTTCTGCCTCAGGAGTGCTTGTCTTATCTTCGATGACTTTCCAAGAGATTGTAGCTGCAGAAAATTATCTGTATTGCTTTGGCATGTTTGCTGAGTTTGCAGCCTTTATCTGGCTAAGATTCAAGGAGCCAGACATCTCTCGCCCCTACAAAGTTCCATTTGGAACTCATGGAGTTGTTTTGCTTTGCCTACCGCCTTCATTGCTGTTGATTTTAATGGTGGTAGTGGCCTCACGTAAAGTTATGGTTGTCAGCATCGTTGCTGTTTTGATTGGGTTTCTTCTGTATCCATGTATTGAGTTTATGAAAAAACAAAAATGGGCAAGGTTTGTCAATAGTTTAGAGGTTCCAGATCTGCCAATTCACAGAGATTTAAAATCAGATCGCTTCGAGGATGCTAATGATGCAAATATAGGGCTGCTTTCAGCTGAAACTACATGAACTACAATCCATTGGTGAATCCTAGGCGGTTTGCAAGCAAGAGCAATTTGATTCTGCTTCAGAAAGTTAGAAAAAGGCCAGAGGCCAGCGCTTGCATGGAAGTTACCAAATTTCCCTGTAAAAAAGTTTGGGGAGCTTAATAGACCTAACATAATGATGCACACTCCTGGTCTGGAGAAATCATACTCACATTGATGAAGGTGAATAAAGGGCATTAAGCCAGGGTGAAACTTGTTTTTTTGCACAAACAACATTCTCCTTCAAATGATGAGATAAGGCCTACAATTATGGAAAGCTTTTTCATTCATGAAGCGGAATTCAAACAACAGGTATTTGTGGCCTAAATGCATGTGACATATATTATGATGGAATAGATGTTAGCATTTTATGCTCTTTTCCCCCTGTTTTAACCTATTTGAACCTGCAGAGTACTTTTTGGGGTCTGTATGATTATACGAATATAACTTTCTATATGGCTATAAGAAAACGGAGTTGTAATGGTTACATTTTCTTAGTTATATACGTGCTAAATATTGTTCTGTTGATGAAATGATGGGTAGACTGTGGAACTGACTAGGGATAGTGTGGAGGATCCTTGCATTTTTTCATCCAAAAATATGATGTATGTGAAGAGCATGTTAAGATTTATGACTGTCTCTAGAGATGGCCATCCTTTTGCCTTCTGATAAATACTCAGGTCAAGGGAACAAACACCATTATGAAAGAACACAAGTCCTGTTTATTGATAGGAGATAATTGAATTTCCTTCAATCATCAGTGGTCTCCTGTGTTGTGTTGTGTTGTGGAAAGTCATGTGTATGAAGCCGGCCATAGTTACAGTATAGTCTACTAAATGATTAGAATGCAGTAAGTGCATTTCTGAGAGGTTTTAATTCGTTAAAGAGCTCTTGAAAAAAATCAATGCTTGTAAATTTGATAAAAAAAGTTTTCTTTTAAATCCCTGTGCAATGTATTTTAATTGCTCTTATTTTAAAATTATGTGAAAATTCTTTAGATTTCATTTATTTTTATCCTGGTTTCATACTAAGAAAAATAATTCAATAATCTTATACAATTGTATATTAAGGTAAGGGAGATAAGCTGATTCATCATATGGGCACTATTTGTTGGGTTGATGCTAAACTATTAGAACTGGGTATTTTCTTTTCTTGGAGCGAATCAGTTGGAGATTTCCTGCCTTATTAGGCATGCAATGTGGAGATTTGCTATATGTGCCTGCCAAGTTTAAATGCTTCTCTCCAAAAAGTATGCATTATATTTTAAGCTGGTGGGAACTATACTAGTTTGCCTCTTTTAACATTTTACATTCCTAATTAAAGCCCAGCACATGAAGATTCAGATGATCATGGTCATTAGTAAATTGCTTCTCATCTGAGAAATCCTTTTCAAATGTTTAGTTTAATCATTGTTTCACACTTTAACTTTGTGGTTGCTTTTGATAAGTTACATGCGGTTTATTTCTTATGTTTCTTTTGCGCTATTTCACAAGTAATTTTTTACCTTAAATTTTACTTTAATCTTTTATATCTGAAAATCCAATAGACCTGACGTAAGTTTGTTTCAGTGGATGTTAACCATCATCACCACCATTATCCTATTTTGAAGATTTTGTTGTTTATCAGAATTGGAAAGCATTTTTATTATGCAAAACTAACTTTGTCATTTCATCTACTTGTGTTTTATTTCATTCTGTTTGCTCATACGTGATTTCCTTAGATTTCGTGTTTTGTTGCATTCTGTTTGCTCACATGTGATTTCCTTAGATTTTATTTGTTAAATGATGTGATATGTAAAACAATAAAACATTTTTCTTTGAAATGTCAGAAGAGTACATCAAATGAGCAGGAATGAGCAGGTTTGGCCTTGGGAATATTTTGGAAATGTGGAAAGAGACAATGAACAAAATTTTATGGATCTCCACAATGGGCAGTCACGAGTCAATGAGACTAGTGACTAGCATATTACATCATGTACGATAAATACATCAAGGGAATGCCCAAGTCATTTTGCAACTGTATATTAAGAAAAAGATGATAAATTGATTCATCATTTGGGCACTCTTTGTTGGGTTGATGCTAAACTATTAGAACCGTGTATTTTCTTTTCTTGGATAACTTTGTATTTTATTTCCTTGGAGATAAACTGATTCATCATATGGGCACTATTTGTTGGGTTGATGCTAAACTATTAGAACTGGGTATTTTCTTTTCTTGGAGTGAATCAGTTGGAGATTTCCTGCCTTATCAGGCATGGAATGTAGAGATTAGCTGAATGTGCCTGCCAAGTTTAAATGCTCCTCTCCAAAAAGTATTCATTATATTTTTAAGCTCGTGAGAACTATACTAGTTTGCTCGTTTAACATTTTACATTCCAAATTAAAACCCAACACATGAAGATTCAGATGATCATATACATTAGTAAATTGCTTCTCATCTGAGAAATCCTTTTCAAATATTTAGTTTAATCATTGTTTCACACTTTAACTTTGTGGTTGCTTTTAAGAAGCTACATCTGGTTTATTTCTTATAAGTGTTTCTTTTGCGCTATTTCACAAATAATTTCTTGCCCTAAATTCTACTTCAATTTTTTTATATCTTAAAATCCAATATACCTAAGTTTGTTTCAGACTTCAGTGGATATTAACAATCATCACCACCATCATCATATTTAATTTTTTTTATTGTTTATCAGAATTGGAAAGCATTTTTACTATGCAAAACTAACTTTATCATTTCATCTACTTGTGTTTTGTTACGTTCTGTTTGTTCACATGTGGTTTCCTTAGATTTTAATTGTTAAATGATGTGATCCGTAAAACAACAAAATATTTTTTTTTGAAATGTCAGAAGAGTACATCAAATGAGCAGGTTTGGCCTTGTGAATATTTTGGAAATGTGGAAAGAGAAAAAAACAAAATTTTATGGATCTCCACGATGGGCAGGAACCAGTCAATGAGACTAGTGAATAACATATTACATCAAATACAATAAGTACATCAAGGGAATGTCCAAGCATTTTTGAGCTAAATAAAACTCACAAAGAATACAAACAAATTAGAAAACATAAAAAAAATCACACTGTGCAATAGCAAAGGTCTCATGGAGTGATATACAACTGTCAAAGATAGTATGGTCTTCTCATCTGGAGAAGAGGCTAGGGATATAATCTATGCATGAAAGCAATTGACCACTGTTGTGTTATAAGCCATGTTAAAATCTGTTAAAATTGGCAACTAGAGCCAAATTCCACCTTAGGACAACTCATATGATGGAAATGATTATTGCATTGGATTCTTCTTTTCGAGACGTCCACTTTTGATATAAAGATTATCTCATTTTGACACGTAGAAATGGAATTTTGAATTTATTCTTTCTCATGGACAAATTGTCAAAGTCGGCCTTAGTCAAATGTAGGCGCATGAAGCCCAGTGGATGTGTCTCCTCACCCTCAACGAAGTGTATAAATAGGAGTGATCTCTCTTTTATTTGGACATCATCTCAACACATCACATCATCATCTCTCTCCTCTCTTGATTGATTAGTACAGCTCAAGGACAATCTCTCTCTTCTTTGCACAAGTCGAATTTTTGCACTATTTTCGAGGTCTAAATTTCTAGGGAACAGGGCAGCATTGACCAATGTTGACTTGGGATGTTTGACCATGCTTTGACTTTGATCTGGAGGGCAAAATTTTGATTTTTGAAGGCTGCATTGATTGGCACAATGTTCAAGGTGTTTGGGATAGTTTGACTGAGTTGACTCAGCATTGACTTTCTGATTTGGCTGCAGAATTACCAGCAGGATGATCTGTTTTGTGCTCATTGTGACCCTCTTGGAAGGCCGAATTTTTCTGTTGTTGACCGAGCTGCTTGGAGGACATTTTGAAGCTGCTTTGATCACCGTTGACTATTTGGTTAGGGCTAAAGTTGACTGCTGATTTGATAGGATTGTTTTGGGCAAGTGAATTTGATATTTGTACTCTCTCTGTGTTGAACTATTTGAAGAATAATAAGAATGTTTGATCAAAGGGTTTCCCCACATTGTGGTTTGTTCCTGACATTTGCCATATCTTGTGTCCTCTTGTCTTGGCTCGTCTTCTGCACTTGTTTTAATGTTCTATCTGCATTTACTGTCAATGTGTTTGACTTAATGTGATTGCTACTGGATATAATTGGAAATTGTCATTGGGCTACTAAAGGAACATTGAAGTAAATTGTGCTAAAACATAGAACATACCATTGTTATTTAAAATTAACATGGTATCAAAGGTCAGGTGAAGACAAAGCCCAAGCAAGAGTGAAGCAAAGCAATCACTAAGAGAAGCTGTTGGACAAGGACTTGGAACTAGTCCCAATGACGACTATTTTTTTTTCAAATCTGAGGACAAGCGTAAATCCGACTATCATGCATGGAAGATGTCTAGATTTGGCATTGGAAGAAAATGATGCTATGGACTATGTCAATGTAAGAATAGCAGAGCCTCCTTCAAATGCATCCGCGACTGCACAAACAAAGTACAAGAAAGATGAGGTTAAAGATAAGAAAATTATTGTTGATTCTATTCACAAGCCTTTTGTTGCCTATATTTAAGATTTGGAAACATCCAAGGAGATGTATGACAAGCTGGTTGGGATGTTCGAAGTAAATAATGTGAATCAAGTTCTCTTTCTCAAGAACAAGTTGAAAGACATCAAGATGGATAGAGGAGAATCCATCCAATCCAACTTCATGAGGGTTACTGAGATCAAGAATGGTCTCCTATCTATTGGAGAAGTCATTGGTGATAGGGAGTTCACACTTATTGCACTTGGAGGCCTAACAAGAGAATGGGATGTGTTCAACACTACCATCCTCAACAATGATAGGATTCCGGGATTTGATGAATTATTGGCTAGATGCACTCAAGAAGAAATAAGGATGATGGAAAGAGACAAACCCTCAAATGGAAACAATCCTATAGCCTTCTTCGCTCATTCTAAGAGAAGGAACAATGTTTGTCCAAGGAATCAAGGACAAGGGTTCAAGGCGGGCTTCAAAGAAGGAAGAAAAGGAAGATGCTTCAATTGCAACAGGTTTGGCCACTTCGCTAGAGAGTGTCCTCACAAGAAGGATACTCCAAGAGACGATGACAACAATAACAACAACTTCAAGTGAAATGGCAATCAAAGGAACAACTGGCTCAACAACAAAGGAAAGAGGAATGATCCCGCTGCTTGAAATGGAAATGGTCGTCCTCCCAAGAAGTCGAGAAACTCCAGGTATGAAGAAGTTAATGTTGTAAAGCAAAAATAATTTTATCTTATTTCTGCCCTCACCACTGCCTCTCCTCCGGATACCTTGGATCATTGGTTGATTGATAGTGGTGCCTCAAGATACTTCACTAGGTACAAGGAGGCCCTCTCAAACTTGGTTGAAAAGAAGACAAATATGGAGATTATACTTGGGGATAATGCCACTTATCCTGTGAAAGGTATTGGGGCTGTTACTCTTCACTTAAATCAAGGTCAAACCTCCACTTACAAGAAGTACTATATGTACCTAACTTGAAAAAGAACTTGGTTTCTATTTCTGCGATGGAAGATAAAGGTTTTAAGGTAACATTTGTTGATGGGAAGGTTCGCATTTGGAAAAGGAAACCAAGAGATGCATTCACTCTTGGATTAAAGGTTGAAGTTCTTTATCAGGTTGGAGGAAGTCTGTTAGGAGCAATGACTTGCGATACTTCTTTTCAATCTGAACTATGGCACTTAAGATTTGCTCACCTTCAACTTAAATCAACTTAAATCATGAAGGTGCTTGTCAGGGATGTGAAGCTAGAAAACATACAAGGTACCATTCCCCTCAAGTAAAACTCAAACCACTAATATTCTTTAATTGGTCCATTCTGATATATTAGGTATGTTGCCCGTGACATCTTTGGGTGGATATTTGTACTATGCTATTTTTGTGGATGACTTCTCTCGCAAAACATGGATCTATTTCTTAAAGGAGGAAGTATTCAAATGGTTCCGTTATTTCAAAGCCTTGGTCGAGAATCAAACGAGGAAGAAGATCAAAATATTGAGCACTGATAATGGGACTGAATATGAGTCAAATGAATTCAAAGACTATTGTAGAGAAGTTGACATTAAGAGGGAGATCACTACTACATATACTTTGAACAAAATGGGTGTTCCGAAAGGAAGAATCATACTATCATAGAAGCCACTCGTGTTATGTTACATGATCAAGGTCTTCCGAAGTTTTTATGGGGAGAAGCTGCCAACACCGTTGTGTATGTCCAAAATAGATGCCCACATCAACCTTTGGACTTCAAGACACCCAATGAAGTTTTCACTAGTAAGAAACCTGATGTTTCTCATTTTAGAATTTTTGGTTGTTCCATATATTTTCATGTGCTGAAAGAGAAAAGAAACAAACTAGATGTATCTGGGAAGAAATGAACATTTGTGGGCTATAGTGAAACGTCAAAGGCATATAGAATCTATGTGCCTGGTCAAAGGGAAGTGGAATTAAGTCATGATGTCACTTGGACTGTTTGACCATGCTTTGACTTTGATTTGGAGGGCAAAATTTTGATTTCTGACGGTTGCGTTGATTGGCACGATTTTCAAGGTGTTTGGGATAGTTTGACTGAGTTGACTTCATCATTGACTTTCTAGTTTGATTGCATAATTACAGTAGGATGATCTGTTTTGGATTGATTGTGACCCTCTTGGAAGGTCGGATTCTTCTGTTGTTGACCGAGCTGCTTGGAGGACATTTTGGAGTTGCTTTGATCACTGTTGGCTTTTTGGTTAGGGCTAAAGTTGACTGCTGATTTGACAGGATTGTTTTGGGCAAGTTATTTTGATATTTGTACTCTCTCTCTGCTGAACTATTGAAGAATAATAAGAAGGTTTGATCAAAGGGTTTCCCCACATTGTGGTTTGTCCCTGACATATGCCATATCTTGTGTCCCCTTGTTTTGGCTCGTCTTCTACACTTGTTTTTATGTTTTATCTGCATTTACTGTCAATGTGTTTAACTTAATGTGATTGCTACTGGATATAATTGGAAATTCATTGCGCTACTAAAGGAACATTGAAGTAAATTGTGCTAAAGCATAGAACATACCATTGTTATTTAAAATTAACATGGTATCAAAGGTCAGGTGAAGACAAAGCCCAAGCAAGAGTGAAGCAAAGTAATCACTAAGAGAAACTGTTGGACAAGGACTTGGAACTAGTCCCAATAACGACTACATCTTTCTTCAAATCCGAGGACAAGCTTAAGGACAAATCCGACTATCATGCATGGAAGATGTCTAGATTTGACATCGGAAGAAAATGATGCTATGGACTATGTCAAAGGAAGAATAGCAGAGCCTCCTTCAAATGCATCCGCAGCTGCACAAATAAAGTACAAGAAAGATGAGATTAAAGCTAAGAAAATTGTTGTTGATTCTATTCACAAGCCTTTGGTAGTCTATATTTATGATTTGGAAACATCTAAGGAGATGTATGAGAAGTTGGTTGGGATGTTCAAAGTAAATAATGCAAATCAAGTTCTCTTTCTCAAGAACAAGTTGAAAGACATCAAGATGGATAGAGGAGAATCCATCCAATACTACTTCATAAGGATTACCGCGATCAAGAATGATCTCCTATCTATTGGAGAAGTCATTGGTGACAGGGAGCTCACACTTATTTCACTTGGAGGCCTAACAAGAGAATGGGATGTGTTCAACACTACCATGCTCAACAATGATAGGATTCCGGGATTTGATGAATTATTGGCTAGATGCACTCAAGAAGAAATAAGGATGATGGAAAGAGACAAACCCTCAAATGGAAACAATCCTACTGCTTTCTTTGCTCCTTCTAAGAGAAGGAACAATGCTGGTCCAAGGAATCAAGGGCAAGGGTTCAAGCTGGGATTCAAAGAAGGAAGAATAGGAAGATGCTTCAATTGCAACAGGTTTGGCCACTTCGCTAGAAAGTGTCCTCACAAGAAGGATACTCCAAGAGATGATGACAACAATAATAACAACTTCAAGGGAAATGACAATCAAAGGAACAACAAGCCTAACAACAAAGGAAAAATGAATGATCTCGTTGCTTGAAATGGAAATGGTCGTCCTCCCAAGAAGTCGAGAAACTCTAGGTATGAAGAAGTTAATGTTGTAAAGCAAAAATAATTTTATCTTATTTTTGCCCTCACCACCGCCTCTCCTTCGAATACATTAGATCATTGGTTGATTGATAGTGGTGCCTCAAGGTACTTCACTGGGTACAAGGAGGCCCTCTCAAACTTGGTTGAAAAGAAGACAAATATGGAGATTATACTTGGGGATAATGCCACTTATCCCGTGAAAGGTATTGGGACTATTACTCTTCACTTAAATCAAGGTCAAACCTCCACTTACAAGAAGTGCTATATGTACTTGATCTGAAAAAGAACTTGGTTTCTATTTCTGCGATGGAAGATAAAGGTTTTAAGGTAACATATATTGATGGGAAGGTTCACGTTTGGAAAAGGAACCCAAGAGATGCATTCACTCTTGGATTCAGGGTTGAAGGTCTTTATCAGGTTGGAGGAAGTCTGTTGGGAGCAATGACTTGTGATACTTGTCTTCAATCCGAATTATGGAACTGAAGATTTGCTCACCTTCAACTTAAATCAACTTAAATCATGAAGGTGTTTGTCAGGGATGTGAAGCTAGAAAACATACAAGGTTACCATTCCCTCAAGTGAAACTCAAACCATTGATATTCTTCAATTGGTCCATTATGATCTATTAGGTATGTTGCCTGTGACATCTTTGGGTGGATATTTGTACTATGCTATTTTTGTGGATGACTTCTCTCGCAAAATATGGATCTATTTCTTAAAAAAGAGGAAGTATTCAAATGGTTCTGCTCTTTCAAAACCTTGGTCGAGACTCAAACAAGGAAGATGATCAAAATATTGAGGACCGATAATGGCACTGAATATGAGTCAAATGAATTCAAAGACCATTGTAGAGAAGTTGGCATTAAGAGGGAGACCACTACTGCATATACTCCTAAACAAAATGGTGTTCCGAAAGGAAGAATCATACTATCATAGAAGCCACTCGTGCTATGCTACATGATCAAGGTCTTCCGAAGTTCTTATGGGGAGAAGCTGTCAACACCGTTGTGTATGTCCAAAATAGATGCCCACATCAAGCTTTGGACTTCAAGACACCCGATGAAGTTTTCACCAGTAAGAAACCTGATGTTTCTCATTTTAGAATTTTTGGTTGTTCCATATATTTGCATGTGCTGAAAGGGAAAAGAAACAAACTAGATGTATATGGGAAGAAAGGAACGTTTGTGAGCTACAGTGAAACTTCAAAGGCATATAGAATCTATGTGCCTGGTCAAAGGGAAGTGGAATTAAGTCATGATGTCACTTTCAATGAAGATTCTTCTCTTAGAAAGATCTGAGATCTTCCTACCCCTAGGAAGGACAATGATGACGGTGGTGCAGAAAAGCAGGATGAACCTTCGTCTGATGAACCGATGCCTGATGTGGAAGGTCCGATGGATCCCATTGATCCACCTCCTAGTGAGCCCTCTACTTCAAGAAAAAGACCTTTGTGGCTCAAAGATACTCTTGAAGATGCTGAGAAACATATTACACCGAGGAGGATATTTCGTGAAAGCAAGAAGCCGAACATGTACCAAGGGTACTTAGCTGCCATGACTACCATTGTACAATTTGAGCCTTGCACATTCGAAGAAGTTGTGAAGCAACAAGTTTGGAAGGATGCGATGAATGAGGAGTATGAGTCGATCACGAAGAATGATGTCTGGGATGTGGTTCCTAGACCAAAGGACAAGTCTGTGGTCACTTCAAAATGGCTCTACAAGATCAAACATGGAGCTAATGGGAGTGCTAAAAAGTTCAAGGCCAAATTTGTTGCTCAAGGCTTCTGTCAAAAGGAAGGAGTAGACTACGATGAGATATTTGCATCGGTTGCCCAATATACCACCATTTGTTTGATTATGGCCCTTGTTGCTTCGCAAGGATGTAACCTACACCAGATGGATGTCAAAACCGCCTTCTTGCATGGTTTGCTTAAGGAGGAAGTCTATGTGGAACAACTCGAGGGGCTCAAGGTTCAAGATTGTGAGACACATGTATGCAGGTTGAAGAAAGACCTCTATGGGTTCAAGCAAGCCCCTAGAGCTTGGTATGAGAGGATCAAAAACTATCTTATGAAGCTGCGACTTACAAGGAGTGGTGTTGACTCAAATCTATACTTCAAGGTTGAAAAGGACAAACCTCTCATTCTGGTCCTTTATGTGGATGATCTCTTTTTGATATGTGATGACCCTCTCGTTCATCAATGCATGAGGGAGTTGGCTTCTGAGTTCGAGATGGAGGACCTAGGATTGATGCATTGTTTCCTAGGGTTAGAGGTCTGGCAAAAGCCAGGTGAGATTTTCCTTTCTCAAGGAAAATACATTGTGAAGCTACTTGAGAGATGTGGGATGGTGGATTGTAAGTCTGCGACTACTCCAATGGAACTCAACTTTACGAAGCTATGTGGAAGTGTTGTTGGGCCTGGATCAGCGAACCCTACCAAGTATCATCAACTTGTGGGGGCCCTGATGTTTTGGTCAAGTCTTGTCTTGACATATGCTTTGATGTGAATATGCTAAGTCAATATATGGTCGAGTCTCATCACATTCATCAGATTGTTGCTGTTATGCTCTTGACCTGCGAGAAATTCCAGAATACCAGAAATGCGAAGAAATATAGCCTAAAACATAGAATAAAATGAGAAAAACAAGAAGTATTCTATTATTTAGAAATAGATTCAATGTTCACTTGCCTCTTCGACGGGGCAACCTTTAGAAGAGCAGAGCTCGATTACAATAAGATTCGATGATCTTTCCTTTACTAACTAAGACTATTTATAGTTAAATGACATCCAAAACCCTAACTACTAGTGGTCCCTTGCATAACACACGTTAACCACTTTATTTATTAGCTATGGTCCGTTTACAACTAACTGTGGTCCCTTTTCTCTAATGCAGGTCAACAACTTACAATTATTAATGCAGGCTTTATTTACTCTCTAACTAACTATGACTATGACTTGGCCCATTAGGCTTATTACATAAATAAAGGGGTTAGGGTTGGACCCTAACATGCCCTCCCCCCTCAAAAGCAGCGTTGTCCTCAAGGCTGACGCTGCGGAAATTGTTGAAGAATAATGGTTGGTTCCCAGGTTACATCTTCTGGAGAGGTATCTTTCCACTTGACAAGGACTTCCTTGATCGTGTGGTCGTGGAGATGTTTTTCATGAGTATCGAGGGCTTGTTTTGGTTGGAGCTAGAGTGAGCCTTCATCATCCAATTTAGGTAGATTGGTTTGAATTCTGCAATTGTTCCCCTCCACTTTCTTGAGGCATGATACATGGATGATCAGATGGATTTTTGAAGTTGGTGGCAAGGCCAGTTTGTAGGCGATTGCTTTAACGCGCTAAAGTATTTGATAAAGTCCATAGAATTTTGGTGCTAGTTTTTGGCATGCCTTTTCTTTGAGAGATGTTTGCTTATTTGGTTGTAGTCGCTGGAATACCTGATCCCCTTCATGAAATGTGTGCTCGGAACGATGTTGGTCTGCTTGTTGCTTCTTTCGATTCTGAGCTTGATGTAGATTATCTTTGAGATGAGCTATCATGGCGACACGATTCTGTAGGAGTTGATCAACTGCCTACACCTTAGAACATCCTGGGATATAAGAAATAGGTGAAGGTGGGAGTTGGCCATACACTGCCTCGTAGGGAGTCATCTTGGTGGCTTCATGATAGTTAGTATAATACCACCATTCAGCTAAAGGTAGCCACTGTACCCATTGATGCTGCTTTTCTGAAGTGAAGCACCTTAGATATGTCTCCAAACATTGTTGATTGCTTTGTTTTGACCATCGGTTTGGGGATGATAGGCGGTACCTAGTTGGAGTTGTGTGCCTTGTAGCTTGAAAAGTTCTTGCCAAAATTTGCTGGTGAAAGCGGGGTTGTGATCATACACAATGGAAGTCGGCATGCCATGCAATTTGAAGATCTGGTCGATGAAAGCTTGAGCCACCAAAGTGGGGGTAAATGGGTGGGGTAGAGCGCAAAAATGAGCATATTTAGAAAGTCTATCCACAAACACCATGATGACGGATTTGTTGCCCGACTTTGGGAGACCAGTGACGAAATCCATGGAAACATCCATCGAGACAGACGCAGGGAGTGGCAATGGCTATAAGGTTCTCGGTAACTTGACTGTTTCTCCTTTGTTGCGTTGACACACATCACATTCAACTACAAAAGTAAGAATGTCGTTTTTCATGCTAGTCCAAAAGAAAGAACGACAAGCACGAGCATAAGTCTTCTGAAAGCCGAAATGCCCTGTAGTTGGAGATGGGTGCAACTCTTCCAAAATGCGGGTTTTGAGGGTGGATGTCGGCGATATAACTACTCGACCCTTGTAGCGAAGAATATCATCCTTCCAAGACTAGTATGCTGAGGAATTAGGATCTTCTCTCAAGTTATTAATAAGTTGGGAGAGAGGGGTGTGAGAACCATTCCTTGCAGGCCTCTTCAATCCAATCTGGTATGGGAAGGGAGATTGATAGCAAGGTACTTTCATCCTCAAATTGGCGCGATAAAGCATCAACTACTACATTGTCACGCCCTTTCTTGTAAATTATCTCATAATCATATCCCAGCATTTTGGCCAACCATTTATTTTGTTGTGGCGATGATATATGTTGCTCCAAAAAATATCTTAGGCTTTGATGGTCCGTGCGGATTTGTAAACGTCGTCCCAACTAGTATGGTCGCCAAGTGTGTACTGCATGTAAGATGGCCATCATTTCTTTCTCATAGTTAGATTGACCTAGATGTTTTCCACTTAGTTGTTGGTTGGTGAAGGCCAATGGTTGACCCTCCTGCATTAATACAACACCAATACCAGTACCAAAAGCATCACATTCAGTCACAAAAGATTTGGTGAAGTCTTGTAGGGCCAATACGAGAGTGGAGCACATGGCCCATTTGAGAGCCACGAACGCTTGCTGAGCTGCATCAGTCCAGAGAAATGATTTCTTCTTTAGAAGATTAGTGAGGGGTCTAGCAATGCAACCATTGGCCAATCGTGCATTTCCTGTATCTTTTTTGGATCAACCCTCACTCCTTCACGACCCATATTGTGTCCCAAATACTTGACTTCTTCCATGCCAAAAGAGCACTTTGACAATTTGACAAATAATTTGTGATTCCGGAGCAGTTGCAAGATCAGGTCTATATGCTGAAGATGTTTGTCCCAGGTTAGGCTATAGATGAGAATGTCATCAAAGAAGACGAGGATAAATTTTTGGAGATATGGTTTTAGCAGGTGGTTCATGAGGCTTTGAAAAGTAGATGGAGCATTATAGAGACCAAATGGCATGACCAAGAATTCATAATGGCCTTCATGAGTTTAGAAGGTAGTCTTGGGAATGTCTACTTCATGCGTATTTGGTGATAGCCAGAGCGAAGATCTAGCTTGGTAAAGAATGAGCACCATGTAGTTCGTCAAGAAGATCATCAACAACCAGGACAGGAAATTTGTCTTTGACAGTGAGATGGTTGAGGGCTCGAAAGTCTGGACACATGCGCCATTCTCCATCTTTCTTTAGCATCATGACTACTGGTGATGAATAAGGACTGTTGCTGGGATGAATAACACCGACTTCGAGGAGTTCCTTGATGATTTTTTCAATTTCATTCTTTTGGGCGAAAGGATATCGGTATGGGCCCACATTAGGTAGTTGGGCCCTCACGACCAAAGGGATACTATGATCATGTTGACCCTTAGAGGGTGGAAGCTCTATAGGTTTGTTAAATACCTGTTGGTGGCAGCCTAAGACCTGTTGCATCTCAGGATGAATATGGGGAGTAGTGGGTTCAATGGTTTGGATGGCATTAAATTGGGTGGTGACTTTGTGATGGCCCTTTTTCAAAAGCTTTTCCATTCGATGCGAGCTGATGATAGTTAGTGCCCCTAGGAGGAAGCCCCACCACTCGATGCGAGCTAATCACACTTCATCGGAGGAAGCCCCACTACTTAAGGAACCAGAGGAGGAAGAAGAGGACAATCAGCGGGACAATGTACCAAAAGAACCAGTTATCTCGCTGCATGCTTTGGCTGGGATTTCTTCTCCCTAAACTTTCAAAATCAGAGGTTTTCTTAAGCATCGCCCAGTAGTAGTCTTTATTGATAGTGGTAGTACACATAATTTTATTAATCAAAGAGTCGCGAAAGCAGTGCATTGTTTTGTCCGAGCAGTTTCTAACTTCCATGTCCAAATTGAAGGCCGCTGTGAAAATGTCAAACTTCAAATGGGGGATTATCAGTTAAAGACGCACATGTTTGCCATACACATGGGAGGGTGCGACATTGTCCTAGGTGTTGAATGGCTTCAGACACTTGGCCCAATCACAATGGATTTCCAAGAGTTATATATGAGCTTTAAGCAGAACAACCACACACATACCCTCCATGGACTCCAGGCAGGAGCTCCCTCTATCATCAGCTCACATCGGATGGAAAAATTGTTAAAAAAGGGCCACCATGGAGTTATAGCTCAATTTAATGCCATCCAGGCATTCGAACCCAATTCTCTTCATATTCATCCTGAGATGCAACATATCTTAAACAACCATCTGGCAGTCTTTGACAAGCCTCATGAGCTTCCACCCTCGAGAGGGGAACATGATCATAACATTACTTTGGTCCCAGGGGCCCAACCACCAAATGTGCGCCCATATAGATTAAGAATGAAATTGAAAAAATAATCAAGGAACTCGTGGAAGCAGGCGCCATTCGTCCCAACATTAGTCCTTATTCATCGCCAGTGGTCATGGTGCTCAAAAAAGATGGGGAATGGTGTATGTGTCCAGACTTTAGGGCCCTCAATAAGTTGACGGTCAAAGATAAATTTCCCATCCTAGTTATCGATGATTTGCTGGATGAACTAAATGGGGCTCAATTCTTTACTAAGCTTGACCTTCGCTCGGGCTACCACCAAATTCGCATGAAAGAAGTAGACATTCCAAAGACTGCTTTCCGAACTCATGAAGGCCATTATGAGTTCTTGGTCATGCCATTTGGTCTTTGTAATGCCCCATCCACTTTTCAGATCCTTATGAACCACCTTCTCAAACCATATCTCATAAAATTTGTACTTGTTTTCTTTGATGACATCCTCAGCTATAGTCGCACTTGGGCCACACATCTTTAGCATGTAGATCAGTTCTTGCAATTGCTCCGCAAGCATAAATTATTTGTCAAGATGTCCAAGTCTCTTTTGGCATGGAAGAAGTTGAGTATTTGGGCCACATTGTGGGGCGTGAAGGTGTCAGGGTGGACCCCAAAAAGATCCAGGCAATGTAGGATTGGCCTCAACCAAAGACCTTGAAGAGCTTGAGAGGATTTTTGGGTCTCACAGGCTACTATCGGAAATTTTTCCGCAATTATGGTTGCATTGCTAGTCCCCTCACTCAACTCCTCAAGAAAAATTCATTCCTTTGGAATGATGAAGCACAACAGGCCTTTACAGCTCTCAAACATGCCATGTGTTCCTCCCCAATCTTAGCACTACCCGACTTCACCAAATCTTTTGTGATTGAATGTGATGCTTCCGGTACCAGTATTGGGGTGGTATTAATGCAAGAAGGTCAACCTTTGGCCTTCATGAGCCAACAACTAAGTGGGAAGAATTTGGGACAATCTACCTATGATAAGGATATGATGGCCATCTTACATGCAGTAGATACTTGGCGACCATACTTATTAGGGTGACGTTTCCAAATCTGCATAGACCATCAAAGCCTTAAATATTTTTTGGAGCAATGCCTATCCTCACCACAAAAAAATAAATGGCTTGCCAAAATGATGGGATATGATTATGAGATAATTTACAAGAAAGGGCACGAAAATATTGTAGTAGATGCGTTATCCCGCCAATTTGAGGAGGAAAGTATATTGCTCGCAATTTCCCTTCCCATTCCGAAATGGATTGAAGAGGCTCGTAAGGAATGGTTTTCACATCCCTGGCTCTCCCAACCCATTAATCAATTGTAGGCGGATCCAAATTCCATAGTGGGCTACTCGTGGCAGGATGAGATTCTTCACTATAAGGACAGAGTCATAATATCACCAACATCCACCCTCAAAAGCCACATTTTGGCGGAATTTCACTCATATCCCATTACAAGACATTCAGGCTTTCAGAAGACATATGCTCACACTCGACGATCATTTTTTTGGATAGGAATGAAAAAGGAAATTCTTACTTTTGTAGATGAATGCGATGTCTTTCAGTGCCACAAAGGTGAAACAGTCAAATCCCCAGGCATATTACAACCATTGCCCATCCCGACCTCAATCTGGATGGAGGTTTCTACGGATTTCATTACGAGTCTTCCAAAGTCAGGAAACAAGTCAGTCATCATGGTGGTTGTGGACAGACTTTCTAAGTATGCTCATTTTTTCACCCTACCCCACCCTTTTACACTGACTTTGGTCGCTCAATATTTCATGGATTAGATCTTCAAATTGCATGGTATGCCCACTTCCATTGTGTCTAATCGTGACCCCATCTTCACCAGCAACTTTTGGAAGGAACTCTTCTGGCTACAAGGTACCCAACTACAACTCAATACTTCCTATCATCCATAAAATGATGGTCAAACTGAAGCAGTCAACAAATGTTTGGAGACCTACCTTATGTGTTTCACTTCAGAAAAGAAACATCTCTAGGTATAGTGGTTACCTCTAGCCGAATGGTGATATAACACCAACTACCATGCCACCACCAAAATGACTCCATATGAAGCAGTTTATGGTCAACTCCCTCCTTCCCCTACTTCTTATATCAAGGGATGCTCAAAGGTATAAGTAGTAAATCAAGTCCTACAGAACTGCAAAACCATGTTGGCCCACCTTAGAGAGAATCTTCATCAAGCCCAAAACCGCATGAAGCAATAGGAAGATCAACATCGCTCAGAACACCAATTTCAAGAAGGGGATCAGTTATTTTTGAGGCTGCAACCATATAAGTAAACATCACTCAAAGACAAGGGTTGTCAAAAATTATCTCCAAAATTCTATGGACGATATCAAGTACTTCAGCGTTGGAGAAGTTGCCTACAAGCTAGCTTTGCCACCCACTGCAAAAATCCATCCAGTCTTCCATGTCTCATGCCTCAAGAAAGTGATTGGAAACAATTGTAGAATTCAAACTAGTCTACCTGAACTGGATGAAGAAGGGTCAACCTAGCTCCAACCTGAATAGGTTCTTGACACATGAGAATGGCACCTGTGTGGCCGCACGATCAAGGAAGTCCTCGTCAAGTGGAAATACACCTCTTCGGAAGATGCAACCTAGGAACCAGCCACTATTCTTCAGCAGTTTCTGCAGCTTCAGCCTTGAGGACAAGGCTATTCTTATGGGGGAGGGCATGTTACGGTCCAACCCTAACCCCCTTATTTATGTAATAGGATCGAGTCATAGTTATAGTTAAGTAAAGAGTCAATAAAGACCATATTAATAATTGTAAGTGGTTAACCCGCATTTAAAAAAAGGACCACTGTTAGTTGCAAATGGGCCATGGTATTAGATAGATGGTATTAATAAGAACCATGGTATTGCATGTATGAATCCTATATAAAGGATAGAGGCTCCCCTCGAGGAGCATCGTGTCTTATTTTGTAATCAAGCTCAACTCTATTGGAGGTTGCCCCCTTGAAGAGGCAAGTGAACATTATTTTCTCAATAATAAAATAGTTGTTGTTATTTCTCATTGTTCTATGTTCTGGGTATATTTCTTCGCATATTTGGTATTTTGGTATCGTCTTGCAGGTTAAGAGCATAACAAGTCTCATCCTTCTTATGCACAATTATAATGGGTGACCCACATGGTGAGGTACTTGGTTGAATAAAATCATACTCCAATAGTATCTACAACTGCGTCTTAACCTCATTTAATTCTATTATAAGCTTGCTATACAACACATTTTTTAGAAACAAAGACTTTGGAAATAGTTGGATCTCATGCTCCACTTCCCTCATTGGTGGTAGAAATTTAGGCTTCTAGACACTCACTTATATTCGTATAGAAACTCACCTATTTGTTATATTTATTCCTTAGTACACCCCTCCAGGGATGACTTATCTTAAATGGACTCTTTTACATAACTATTTTCTCTTAAAAATAATAAAACATAATTCTTAGTAGAACTAGTCAGTTTCTTGGCTTGGTTGGCACTTTAATGAAATTTTATACTTTACCTTATGTGTGTTGATGGTGAAGGATTTTCCTTCCCTGATGAGTTTGTATTGGTTGGCTCTTCTAATGAATATTGAATCGCACATGTACATATAGGGACTCCCAAATACCACTCCACATACATTAAGTGCAACTACATCCAATTATACTTCATCAATAAATAAAAACTAATAATTTTACAACGTTATGTTACCTTAGTTTTTGCATCCTTATTTACCCATCCCAATGGATATGGGATAGGATGATTTCAAACCTCCAATCCCAATTTGTTGACTATCTCTACTGTAATGAGATTCACCTATGATCCTAAGTTGAACAAAGAATTAATGTTTTTCTTCACCATATTCTACACTAGTGTGCATACAATATTCTCATCCATGTCCAATTTTCTTTCCACCTGATTAATCGAATTTGTGGCCATGATATTTTTCTTATTCATGTCCTTCTTCTGGTTCTTCAAGTTGAATTTTATATGTAGTTTCTATAACTTCTCCTTTGTGTACAATGGTTACAGTGATATCTAGGTATTTTCATATGTTTGTTGTGGCTATTGTATTTTCTTCCTCCCCCCTTTACATTTATTCTTCCATTATTTGGAATATTCTTGGTGTTTCTTTTTATTCAACCCGCTTGATTTCCCTTTCTTATGTCTTATGTTTTATAGGTATTATTATTGCACATAATTGTCGTCCATCATTTCGAGTTTAAAGAAAACCACTTTCTTCCACAGATGGTTATGTAACCCCCCTAGATACTTGAGGAGTGCATCTGGGTGCTTGGGAGAGATACCCAACATTATTCTCATCTTCTTGAGTTCTGTGGTGTACTCCCATACACTTTTCCTTTATATTTTCCTAACATAATTCCATGACATCCATTTTTCCTCTACATTCCTAATAGGGTAGAATTGAGACTATATGATAATTTTAAAATCACCCCACTTAATCACTAGAGTATCCCGCCCTAGCCTCGGGGTTTCTATATCGATTTCCCACCAAGTGAGGGCATGGAACTCTAGTTTCAAATGGGAAAAATATATTTTATATTCTTCCTCTATGTGATAAATTCTAAAAGAAACATCTAATTTCTACAACCAATATTTAATTTCAAATCATCATGTGAAATTTCACTTCGTTCTTGAACAATGACTATGAATGGTTCATACAAATCAAACTAATTTGTTCTTTTTTGGGTTCTCTTTCCTTCTATGGTTCTTCCCAATCACTTTATTTTCCCTATAATCCCACCTTTGAGTTGGAACCCACATATTTTCCACTCCAAACTTGTTTTATAGAGTTTCCATAAGGAGGGCTCATATTACGGTTGATCTTTGCTACCTAATATTTAGCCTTGTAAATCTCTCCTTTCCCAAATCTCAAGGATTGTTAATAGATTCATCAGCCATGCCTATGGTTTTATGACTTTCTCCTTAACTAATCTATATACCCTATATCTCCCCACAATATACCCAAAGAAACCTGATCTAATACCAATATGATTTGTAAATTATTGTGATATTCCATTGGACAACTCATCACAATAGATCTAATAAAGATTTACTTAAATCCAAAAATATATACTATGAGGGTTTATTTTTCCTCATAATTTCTAGGTTTATTAAATTATTATTTTTCCTTAATCATGTAATATATAAAAATAAATAAAAGGAATGGAGAACAAATAGAAAAATCACTCTCAAAATCATAATAACACAAGATATAACCTAGGAAACCCTTTTAGGAGAAATCCCATCTAGAAGGTGAGATTCCTCTACTCTCTGTTTCTCTGGGAAACCCTTTTAGGAGAAATCCCATCTAGAAAGTGAGATTGATCTGCTCGCTTTTTCTATGAATGGAAATGGTGCAATTAGAAAGGAGTGGGACCTATGTCTCATAGGCTACTATGGAACACAAAATATGTCCTCTTCCCTCTCTCTATTTACTCTCTACTACACTATTATACTATGAAACAAAATGCATTAGAATGGAATCAAACCCCTTTTCCTCCTAGTGGCCTAGTTATAACATAGCTTTGTAGCCAACTAGGGGTCAAATTGGACCCACTCAAGCCTCGGTATGAGTTACAACTCAACACTTCTAGAGTCTTCTTCATCTTGGTAACATGGCTAGTCATTTTCCTATGAGTAATGGGGCTAATGTGGCATCCTCTCGAATCATTGTGGAAAAAACAAGAATACCAACTTCTAGTAGGCATAAATTTTACACACGGACGTCATTTGAGGTCACTGTTGTGCTAATGGAAAGGTATCTAAGAGTATAATGTTTCTATGTGGTCTAGAGTAAGTGAAGTTTTTTGGACATCAACAAATTTCATTAAATGCCAGGAAATAACTCAGGAAGGTTTTAAAACCAAATTTGCCAAACTGGGACTTGTTGGTAAACATGATCATGTGAGATGATTCCTCCCATTTTTCCACTTTGAAAGCATTAAGATGGATGAAAAATAATATGATGATCCAATCTAGACCATCAAATCTCATTGATTATGCTCTTGAAAGACATCATGGTTTTCTTAACATGCTTTTGATGGGTTTTGTGCAATACACTTCTTCGCGGACTCATGCAATAAGAATTTTTGTCACTTGGCTTCGCTCCTAAGTGCATAGATTGGTGGTTTGAGGTATGTGGTAGACCTAATCAATAATATATAGAATGGGCTTAGTGGAGACCCGTTAATTTTGCATAAAATTAAAAACAAAAGGGATTTTTTTCATTTTATTTGAACCCTTTAGAAAGCATAATTTGTACAACAACAATCACAATCCTTGAATTATTTTAATTTTAAAAACCTTTAAAATCACCATCACATCGACTATCAAGATTACTAAGATTCAATAAAGGTGATTTTTGATATTTTTTTTAATACCACATCATAGTGTTAAAGTATATTTTGGACCAATAACAACTTAAGGCAATGAGTATTGGATCATTTTTGTGACACCTCCTCCCACATTTACCCACTTTCACCAGCCTGTTTTTGTAAACATGAGAGGAAGAGATATTATGACGTGAACTGACCTCCTAGCTTCAATAAGGAAGTGGAGTCGACAAACTGAAACTTTACTAACCTTCCTCCAAAGCTACAAGACCCCTAGGAGCTAAAAAACCACTCCAGGTGCCAAAATCCTGAGCCAGATATTTATTTTAATGACCTAGACTGCCAACTGTAGGAATAAAACTACATCCATGCAACTGTGGGCCCCCAATCACATGCATATTCTTGCAAAATAGCGATTGCAGTCCCAATTTATTAGTTATGAGCATGCATCCTCGGGATCAGTGCCATTGTTATAAACATATTTGGGCACTGCAACCCCAATAATATATGTCGATAAACCAAGGTCTTTTTAACCCCTAAAAGTTTTGTTTCATACCTAAAAGATCATGGTCAACTGATTACATTATTTCCTACAAATTCCACCTAAAAAACCACTCAGAACTGGCCAAAACTAGACCATACTGACTGCTCCTTGGTCAAGGTGCGATGCATACTGACTCCTACACTAGAAAGGTGTGATGCATACTGAAGAGGCCTTCTGTGGGGTGCAATGAGCGAGAATGGACAAATGTATGAGGCAGTTTGCTAAGTGGATGCTCATGGAATCTTCTAGAAACTTCCTCTGTGACACTTGCCTCTCTAAATTCACCTAGGTATGAGTAAGAGATCCAAGAAATCTCCAAATGGAACTAAGAACTACAAGTGGAATGACACTAATCAAAAACCCAGAGCTAACTCACACCTCTACAAATATCTATAAATGGATCCCTCATCTGAGAGATCTAAAGGCTGGAACTTTGTAATTTGTAAAGAAGTGTTGTTGGTTTGTCTTTGAGAAGAAACATTGTATTGTTGGGTGATCTTGCTTTTCATGAGGTGAAGAGGGCTTTGATGCTGGGAGGATGATGCTGGATCAGACAGCTAAGTTGTAATCCTCTCTTCTACTATTAATAAAACTTTCTTTGAGTTTTCCTCCATATAATCGTGTATTTGTGAATCTTGTTATTTGTGAATGCAATTGTATGGTCAATGTATTTATGATTTTGCATTGTTTATGGTATTATAGATCAGGATGCTTTGATGGTGTTTTTTTACTTTGTCTCTACAGGTATTCTCTAAAGCGGGATAAGTAGGAGAGGAGTCGCAAGTTCCATCAAGGGAGAGAGAAATCGAGCAAGGAGTTAAGCGGAAGATCCAGGTTGGCCTTCTTTGCTTCTCTCTTATCTATCATACATAAAGGAAATATCGAAGTGCTTTGATTTTTTGTT
Source organism: Pinus taeda (assembly GCA_000404065.3). NCBI lineage: Eukaryota > Viridiplantae > Streptophyta > Pinopsida > Pinales > Pinaceae > Pinus > Pinus taeda. The sequence goes on along the minus strand of APFE030433201.1, from coordinate 66,831 downwards.
TATAAGATAGCTACCCGTCTTAGTGGGACTAGCAGATTGAAAAGACACTAGTTTTCCCGGAAACAACCACCTTTTCAGGGCTCGTCACCAAACCAGTGCCTAGAACTTAATGAGACTTTCCAGAATGACAAATAACACTAAGGCACAACCATTACTACAATAATTGATCAAGGAATTGACCTAACCCTTCCTAACCATGATAATAATTTCATCAAACATATGGTGAATGTTGTCACCTACTCTACCCGTCTTTGATTTCATGCTTGAGAGGCCCTATTGTTGACAAGGAAAGGTAGTATATTTTGTTTTTTAAAAGGGGTAGCCTAAGAAGAGATTAAGTACTAGAAGAAAAGGGACCAGACTTCAAATCAAAGGAAAATGAGAAGCTTTCTGAGGCCCGAAAGTTATTCTTCTCTCTCTCTCTTCCCCCTGTGACACGTGGAAGAAAATGAGAGACTCCAAAGTCTAATGTCACACCTCAAGACCTTGGAATAAAGTTAAAGTTAAAAATTATGCATCTATTGAGCATATTTTCACTCATCTACACCTTGCCACCTTCCAGAAGCAGTACGGAGGCACTACTTTCTCAGACAATAAACTTCTCCGCTCCCTCTCCCCCCGGGAGTTGACTATTTGACATTCGATCCAACAGGAGCGATTAATTCTAGGGGCCAAGAGGGGAGGCTTTTCCTCCCACTATTCGACCTCTGGAATGGAGTGGGGACCACGCTAGCGAGTGGATTTTAGTTTTAGATGCTATTTCAAATTTCAAATGATAAACATGTTCTTACCTCCCTCGCTCTTGTCCACCACTCCACCCGCCCTCCTCGAATCCCATCATGACACATGTTCCTCCTCTGTGATGTCATCATGATGTCACCTAATTGTTGTCCCCCACTTCTTATAATGTAACACCCTCCTCCCACATATACCCAAGTAACCATGCCAACCAAGTGAACATGTGATGAGAAGCTACTATGATTAGATTCAACCTCTTATGTGACCTTATGGAAGTCGAGTTGATGGAACACATCAACCAAATCATCCACATCAGCAACAAAACCCTCAGGAGACATGTCAACCACTTAGACATCCTATCCCTGGGTCCCATTGATGTTCTGGACATCTTAGGCCTCAATCACTTCCATGCTATAAGCAAGAGAGTGTCCAGAAACCCAAAATCACTCTCACAGGCTTGCCTGCCAATGATGGAAGAATAAATTTGTCAGTGCTATGCTAACGACTCCAAGATTTGAGCCACCTTTTCAGGCCCAAAGTCTAGGTCACTTCCCAGAATGGAATGATAACTCAGGAACAGTAAAATAACAGGGAAACAATGATGCAAAAGCAATAAGTTGAACGATACCTTTATCAGATCCCTACTAGCCATGCTAGGTATTTCGTCAAATATATCATCAACATGTAACCTACAGGTGTAAACAGCAGAATTAAGTGTAGGGATCTCATATTTATCTGAGAATCTCTATAAACCATTTTTCCCTCATGTGATTTGCTACATTGTAATCTATTATGCCATAGATACATTATCCATTCATTTAAAAGTAAAATCATGCTAAGAGACATATATTGTTGTTGTCATAAAGCATACATATAACCAACATAATAGGAACATAAATATCATAATCATATCAGCCATAAAATCCACATATACACCAGTACATTTACACATGAAATTTAAGGGAATGAATTTTGCATTATTGAATGCAATAAACCAACTGGAGATGGGACTACCATGTTCCACTCAACCATAGAATGGTTGAGCCAAATCTCTCTTCAGCAATTTTCCCTCGTGCCATATTACAAGCATGAATGTGGGACTCAAACCAAAAGAACCAACCAGGTCACACCGAGGCTAAACCACCTCACCCTCATCCATAGAAACCAGGCTTGATCGTAATCCATCTTGAATCACTAGGCCAACATAATGAACACATCATAATAGGATTTTATGTGATCTCCACCCAATCACTAGGACAAACAAGCATGGATGCCAACAGATTTATCCACCTACACCATGATGAATTTTCCTGTCTCTTAGTATCTCAGGCTTTACCGCATTCCAAACTCAAACCAATAGACCCTAAACTGAGACCCACTCTCCATGCATTACTGCATATCCCAAACCCTGGATTACTAGTCCCAACAAAGAGAAAACCACTTCTTGTCTTTACCATATATCATGTCATTCACCAGCAAGGATTCCTAGGCCCACTAAGGCAACCAATCATGGCTTTATTGTAACCCACAGTCTGGTTCAGGTGTCACTAGGCCAGTGGCTTTACCGTGATCTACAATCCAATTTAGGGACCACTAGGCCATGTGTTCTGTCATTTGTAGATCCACCCGACTCAGCTTCGAATCCATCTGGAAATCCAGCTCATCCAAAACATGAGAACCCCATCATACCTATCCGGAAATGGAAAGGCTAGGTTGAAAACACTGTTACACCTGACAAACCCCATGCCACAACAAAAAAAGAGCCACATGAAATACCATGCATTCCAAACCTAGCAAGGACAATACGCATTCAAATCGATACCTATAATGAACCATGTTATAGCTGTTGATATTTCTCTTCCTTACTTGATATTTGCTTCCTCTTTTCTTCTTTTCCTTTCTTGATGCCATGCAAAACCATAGCAAAATCTTGAGCCAAGAACTCACACTGACTAAGAGCTTTACACTAAAACAAAAAAAACAAAAAAAACAAGTTTTCCAACTAATCCTCAGAAGCATTTTTATGAATGAGGCCTCTATTTTCTTCATTTTCCATTATTTCCCTTCAATTTCCTCCTCACATGCAACCTATGAACTTTTACCTTCCTTTTCTCCTATTTTCCTTTATTTTCATAAATAAATGTGCCAAAAATGCCATTTTTCCTTTCCAAAGCCTTAGCCATTGCCTTTGCCAATTTCCTTAGCCATAAACAACCAAATGAACACCCATTAGGATATTTTTCCCACCATTCATCTTGGAATATGTGTCCCATCATTGATGGTATTTATATATTTTACATGGAATTTTCACCAGGGATGTTACATATAAAATCTCTTCATCCGCTCAAATTTTTAAAATTTCATCACTACTTCTCGGTGCTCCTCCCACCTATATCCTGCCAAGAATGTCATTTTCACACCCCATCATCCTATAAGCTCATCCCAGTTTCATTTTTGGCCTCCGCTGCAGTGACCATGTAAACTACCCCCCTGTACTCCATAATTTTTGTAGGTTAGCAGCTTAAATCAAGGAAATGACAGCCTCCAAAAACCTGTGAGTCGAAGCCTTCGTCAAGCCTTGAACCCCTCATGGACCTAGAAAATAAAGTTGCATAACCAGTCTACTCCTACAACCTAACCGACCTCCGAGTTGACCTATTTGGAAATTATGTTAGGGGGGAGGACCCTTTCCAAGTAGTGGACTCAGGGTGGTACTACCAGATTTCACCCTCTATGCATTACTTCCCAGAGTTTGTCTCCTGACTGGAAGCAACCTTTGTTGACAAGAAGAACTACTATTTTTCCTCCCAAGGGGTCAAAATCCTAGAAATCACCCTAGAGCTAATTCATAAAACATTGTTGTATCCTTCTCCCCCCTCACTTTCTATAGTTCACTAACACTACCTTGATGTCTTATTTTTCTACTATCCCAACCACTGAGTAGTATCCCTTCTTGCAAATGATCCTAGCTCCTGGGCTAGAAGCCTTTCTTGTTGCTAATAGCTTCCCCATCACCCTCTATGCGGAGCCCGTCCAACCTATCTTGTCCATCAATACTCACCTGTTGGGAGAAGAGTATGCCAACATAGCCAACAAAGCCACCTTGGGCTTCCTTAATAAAATGATACAGCTTGGTTGTGCACTTAACATCCCATCTTACTTGTCTGAAGCCATCAGATTATAAATGCACCACTTCTCCACCACTTCATACTTCCTATACTAATCCTTGTTGTTTTATCTTTTTATGTATTATCATGTTGAATAATTTGAATGTCTGGGCCTGAACTTGGTCTCTGAGGACAAGAGGAGAAACTTAGTCTTTGATTGGGATGTTGTTGTTAGAAAAATACCTGACTCTAAGAACTATTCATAGTTCATCTCCACCTATATGGCCATTGCATATAGGATCATTCATGGTGTATCTCCTCCTAGGGTTATCCCCCAACAGAAATAAATCCTCCATCTCAGCAAAGACACCAGGGTAAGGGAATAGTATTTGTTTTATAACCACGTAGAGATTAGAATTTATGGGTGTGAGATTCCCCCCTACCACCTACCTATTTTCATGCCTATGGGGATATTTTCTATAGAATTCATTAGGCAAAGTCTATGTACATATCAAATTCATTTTTTCCCTACAAAGAAAGGACATATGTTCAAATTGGGAATTTATGTGGGACCTTTCATTGTTAATGCTAGAAAGGCTTTCAAGGTAGTTGATGCCTTGCTCGAAGAGATGAAATTTGGCCTAGGAGATATCTAGCACTATGACCCTCATTGCTCAAAGGATAAAAAGGATAAAGGTTTCGACTTATTTACATGAGTCTAAACATGAGGTGGAATGGAAAGATAACATTGAATCATGGCCTCTTGATACACAAATGGAGATTGAGAGTCTAACACCTAAAGATAAAGTGCAAAAGAGGCGCGTGGGTCATATTGAAGATACTAAGATGGTAGATACACCCTCATCCAAAGATACTAAAACTTAGAAAACATAGGAAGAAGAATCAGAAACTAGCTTAGTGGAGATAGGCCTAGACCAACAAGGTTTTCATGTCTCATTAGAAGATCTATGACAGTCCACTACCTCATATTATTCATAAATAACTATTTTAGGTATAACAACTAGTACATCGGTCACAAGATCAAGTTGGCTTGCTGGAAAAGCCATTGAAGAAAGCAATAAGAAAGTGAGGGAGGAGATGCAACAATAAATGGCATCTCATTTATCCCCATATCACACCAAGTTTCTAACCACAATGGATTTGGAGAGGAACGAAATGAAATTCTGATTGCAGCATCCTCAAGCCCAATTTTTTCCTTCAAGTTCACAATTCAAAACTCTGGATGTGTCTTTCGATTTGGAAAGTGTTCCCATAACAGACAAAATAAATTTCCATAGGAAGGTTGGGGAAATTCTATACAGTGATCTAAATAGGAATGCGTTGACCATCAGCAAGGCAGAAACATTACTTCAGAAAGTTGCAAATAGGCTGAAGCAAGAGAAATCCAACTCTTGTGCCCTTCACATACAAAATGAAAGCTTTAAAGAGCTGGTGGTAAATCTTGGGGTGAATCTTGAGGATAGTTCAGCTATTGAGGCTCTATTAAAGAGTTCTCAAACAAAGATTTGGGAGCTAAGGGATACATTGAAGATGTTGAGAATTGAGCATGTCCAATCCAAAGAGCTAGCACAGGTTGAAACAAAAAAAGAGATCCTATCCAATGAGATCATTGACAGGAACAATGTGGTTGTATCCCTCGAGCAGCAGATAGATTAGCTGCACTAGAAGATTGACTCACATATATGTGCATTCATCATTCTTGAGGATCCCCAAAAACCTAGTGAACAACTTACCAAGACCCATATTGAACTTCAACTTTCAAAAGGGGAACTGAAAAAGGTACAAAGAGATCTAGAAGTTTCCTAGAAAAACTTAGACCAGAAGGAGAAACAAGTAGAGGTCAGCAGGACCAATGTCGAGATCCTTAGCAAGGACCTACAAGAAGCTAAAAACAGATCTTGTAGCTAAAGAGTAAGTTGAAAGGGACCATGTCATTGTTGCAGACTAAATAATTGGTGTGGGATGAAATCATTGAAGAAATAGGGAGGAACTAGGAATTTATAACCATGATGCATGAGCAGAGAGTGGTGCTCAAACACTTTAAGTACTTCATCTTATCAGCTAAGGAGGATAGAGTAAAGAATTCCCATATTTCTCAAAGGTTCATTGGGTTTGTAAATGAGAGGCCATTTAGTGAACTGAGGACTATTGATGTGGTAGATAGAGTGGGGGCCATCATGGAGATCACTAAGATGATCTAAAAGGAGGAAGCGAGAGTCAAAGATGAAGAATGTTTAGGGGTAGTGGCAAGAAAGGTAGATAGTTTCAAGGAGGAATTTGAATCATTGATAAGGGTTGGATTGCCTAGTTGTTGAATTTTTATGGGAGCTAAAACACGTGGTATCAATATAAACAACAACTAGTAGAGGCCAAAGGAAGAGTAGACTCATCCCAGGAGAAGACTGCCACACTAAAGGGAATAACAGTTGTAAATTATCTCAAGAAGTACTTCTAGGTGCTTGGGTTGGTAAAAATGTTATTCAGGGCTAGGTTGGACTATTCCAACTTAACAAATCTGAAGATCTCACGTCATTTGTATCTTCCAGTCTCCTAACCAAAATCTGGTGTTGTGGCAGATATGTCAACAATTCATTAATCTGCTCGTGCTCCAGATCATTGACCCAACGATGCAACCTCCACCTCCTATGAGGAAAAACTGAAGATATTGAAAATTGTGTCATTCATGCAATGTTATTTTTACTTCTACGTAAATATTTTATTTCTCAGTCAGTTACATTTTCTGTTACAAACAATTGTGTTATGGAGCATGCTTAATTTTGACATCATGAATCTCTATACTAAAATCAAGAAAGAATGTTTTTGTAACGGTTCTCCTTTAGAGGCCCTATAAAGACAGTGAGATGATATTTTAATGGGGTTCAGAACCTTTGAAAATTTTGGGCTTTCCAATAGAGAAGTGTTGTGCATTGTTGATGTAGTATTGCTCTATTGAAGACCAATACAAGTTTTTTTGGCGATTCCGGCTCACTCGAATTTGTAGTATGTGTTATTGCTATGTTACTTTTGTATATGTTCCATTTTACTCTCATATTATATCACTAGTTATTGGATGTTTTTCTCATGAATGTATGGATTCTTTGAAGTCAAATATTGATGTATAACACCTATATGGACATGGAAATTAAATCCTTAAAGTGCACAATATGTATATTTGCATATCATCCTCCATCTCTGCTTAACCATTTTCACTCTGATTTTTTCTACATAGGATTCTTAGAGATAAGCCCTGTGTATTTAATTTCCTTCTTGGTTAACCCTTTTTTCCCATATACTACAATGACTTATCAAAATGTAGACCCAAGTGATGAAAGTCGTGGTATATTTGCATTGATTTTTTCGTGAGTTAATTTTTCATCTAATTGTTATGTGTTTCGTCTAGAGGAGGGTTATGAATCACCTCTATTCTATGAGATATTAAATACTGAGTGTGTATGGAAGCTTACAAACCTTGCAAGCACTCATCTAGTATGTCCTCGGCACTGGTGTTTCCTCCAACCCAGGGGTTGTCTCTAGGGGGCTAAAAGTCAGCCACAATAATGAACATGTAATCTACAGGTCATGAATGTATATCTAAACATAGGGGCTTGATATGTATATGAGAATCACCAAGAAGTCCTAGTTCCCTCTCATAATAGTTGAAATAACATCTATTAGGTCATGCATTCAATAACCATTCATTTTCCAACCAAAACATGTTAAGATCTACAACTAGGATATGTCATGAAACCATGCTTATAACCAATATATAACCAAAATAATAACAATTATAGGACAACCATAAAATCCACATAATAACAAGTATAAATACTCATGGAATACAAAGGAAAAGAGCTCTCATTATCATATGCAAAATCCAACCAAGTGAGGGACTTCCATGTACCACCCGACCATAAATTGAGTTGAACCAAATATTTATTTTAGCCAATCACCCCCATGCCATATTCCAAGCATGAATGTGGGACTCAAGACCAAATCTACCAGGGATTCACAAATATCAAACCACCTCCACCCTCAAGCTTTACCGCAATCCTACCAAAACCAGTCACAAGATTCCTAGGCTCAAACAAGGGTATAAACATGTAGGCTTTACCACAATCCTTCCATTACCGTTCAAGGGATTCCTAGGCCCAGAAAAAGAACATACACTACTAGGCTTTACCGCAATCCCGCAAAAACTGATCAAGAGATCACTAGCCCAAAATAAGCTTGGATGCCTCTATATGTCTTCACCAATATCTTCAGGAATTTTCCCATATCCACCCACAGGCTTTACCGCAATCTCACCAAAATCGGTCAATGGATTGCTAGGCCCTCGGGAATTTTACTAATACCACCTTACCTAGTTCCAAAACCATCTAAAAATCTAAAGCTCAACCAAGTAAAAGAACCCCATCACACCGTGGCTATCCAAAAATGGCACGGAAAGGATGAAACCACTCTCACACTTGGAAAAACCCATGCAAATGACAACGAGAGAACCAGAATATATACATGCATATGCCATGCATCCATAAACCAACTAGGAAATCATACATGCAACTTGTTACCTACAAGTATTCCCGTTGAAGCTGCTTGATCCAATTTTCCTTGCTTGTCATTTTCTTTCCTTGTCCTTCCTTTGTCCAATGCTAGAGTGCTCCAAGAATTCTCTAAGTGTGCAAGAGTATGAGAGAATAGAGAGAGAGCTCCAAATTAAAATTGACAAAAGTATCACATGCTGACCAAAAGCCATGAACTGATCCACATAAGAATTTTATCATTGAGGCCTCTATTTTCTTCATTTTCCTTCATTTTTTCTTCAATTTTCCTCTCATGCAAACCTGTGACCTTTCACTTCCCTTTTCTCCCATTTTCCTTTATTTTCATTAATAAAATACCAATTAATGCCTCTTTTCCTTTTCCAACTCCTTTTCCAATTTCCTTAGCCATAATAAACCAAAATGAACACCTATTAGGATGTTTTTCCCAACATTTAGCTTTGAATATGAGTCCCATGACCTTGGTCCTATTTTTCCTTTATTAACTTTATTACACGAAATTTTAACCCAGGGATGTTATAGAGCCCTCCCCCTTAAAGGAACATAGTCCTCGGTGATCGATGACACCTACAACCAACAAAACAACTAGAAACCAAAACATACTGCCCATGGAGTTTTATAACTTAGCTTGATGCAATATTTACAATGAACAAGCTGTTGAAAACATGAAAATCATACATTTACTAGAGTCAAGTGGGATTCAGGATTAAACCTACCAGAGTTTCCTAGAGATCAAGCCACCTCCACCCTTAGGCTTTACCGCAATCCCGCCAAAACTGGTCAAGGGATTCCTAGGCCCAAACAAGGGTATAGACAACCAAGATTTACTGCAATCCTACCATTACCAGTTAATGGATTCCTAGGCCCAAAACAAGAACGTACACTACCAGGATTTACACCAATTTCAGAAAAACTGGTCGAGGGATCACTAGGCCCAAAACAAGTTTGGATGCCTCTATATTTTCACTAATACCTTGAGGAATTTTCCTATCTCCACCCTCGGGATTTACCAAAATCTCGCCGAAAGAGGTCAAGGGGTTCCTAGACCCTTTGGAATTTTCCTGAGGCCATCTCACCTAGTTCCAAAACCATCCAACAATCCAAATCTCAACTAAGTAAAAGAACCCCATCACACCATGGTTATATGGAAATGGCAAGGCAAGGCTAAAACCAATGTCACGCCTAAAAAAACCCATGCCAATGACAAAAAAAGAACCAAAATACATACATGCATGTACCATGAATCCATAAAACAACTACGAAATCACACATGCAACTTGTTACCTGCAAGTATTACTGTTGAAGCTACTTGATCCAAATTTCTTTGCTTGTCCTTTTCTTTCCTTGTCCAATGGTAGAGTGCTCCAAGAATTCTCTAAGTGTGTAAGAGTATGAGAGAATAGAGATAATAGAGAGAGAGGTTCAAGCTAAAACTGAAAAAAGTTGCACACACTAACCAAAAGCCATTAACTGATCCTTAGAAGCCTTTTTACCATTGAGGCCTTTATTTTCTTCATTTTCCTTCATTTTTTCTTCAATGTTCCTCTCATGAAAATCTGTGACCTTTCACCTCCATTTTCTCCTATTTTCCTTTATTTTCATAAATAAAATACCAGTTAATGCCTATTTGCCTTTGCCAATGCCTTTTCTGATTTCTTTAGCCATAATAAACCAAAATGAACACCCACTAGGATGTTTTTCCCAACATTCATCTTGGAAGACGTGTCCCTGTTAGCTCTGCTACATACTTCAGCATTTGGAGGACTAAATATCAACTTGGCCATGTGTTTATGCAGAAAAGTTAGATCGCAGCAGTCTTTTCCTCCCTTCTCCTTCATTTTCCTTATACTCCATAGCCCCGCCATCTCTATTTTTTCCTCTTAAAACCTCTCCATTCCCCGTTTAAACCCACTTTCCCTTAGGCCCCTGAGTGCAAATTCTTATTAGACCATGACCATGTGCCCTCGCGCCTCTATAACCCATCATCACCCATCATCATAACTGTTGATTTACTGCACCCCGATCGAATGGTCCCCACCGCAAATAACCTGCTCGCTTGTTCCCCACCGTCCAATCATCTTCCCCTGCGATCAGATGGCAGTCATTGTCCCCGATCCCATGAACTGACCGTGCATTGACCTGCAGGGAGAGTGGTTTTCCTCCCATCACATCCGCCACGCATCGCCCTCCTATTGTGATCATGCTCCTCTGTACGTTTACCGCCTTCCTCCGATAAGCGGTGTGGGGAATACCACTTACCGCCCATCATACCCTACCCATGCATTAACTCTCTGTGCAGATTCCGCTCTCGATCACTGTTGGATCTCACCATATGGGATCCAACGGCCTATGATCGTCCTACTCCCGTATCTCCCGATATCCCACCATGAGATCTCCGTTGTTGATTTGCGCGATCCAACGGCCAGCTTTGTTCCTCCATTTTCTTTGTCCACACGCCATCTGTGCATCTGAAGGACAAGCTTGATCAGTCCCTGGTGTCGTTTATAGAATAATTTCAACTACCTCATTCAAGAGCAATATGGCTGAAGGACGAGAAGGACGACTCCAAAGAAGAAATTCGTGACCAGCAGTTATGGAATTTCATATATATTACACTCCACCTGATCAAGAAGTACAACAGAGTATCAGAAAATATCAATTTTGTTCATTAAATCCAGGAGATATTAGCAAAGGTCCATTCTAGATAGTTAATGTGGTTGGTGGTCTATTATGACCCCTCCACGCATAGAAAAACAGAGAATTTTTGTAATCAAACTCTATATATACCCAGAACACAGAAGGGATGATGGTTGATGGTTCTGGTTTTGATGTAAGGTTCAACTTCTGGAGACTGTAACTACTATGATACTTGCAGCGTCTGGTCTTCATTTTCAGCTAATACAACCTTCTTTTGTTGTTAATTGCTCACTTTCCACTTCTTCTCGGTTCTAGGTTGTGCCCGTTATGCATTTATTCATGTTCTCTTGATATTTAGCATTAGAGGGGTTGTCATCCCACCTCTGTGTTAGAATCAAGTATGTATCATTGAATGTGTTATGTAGGTTTCTGTTATTTTAGTGCCAGAGAGCTGTCATCCTGTCTGTGCATTAGGAAATAGATTTGTAGACCTTTTTACTGGTTGCAATCGGCAATCACATGGTCTTGTGCATCTACTGGTGTGGTCAGTATTCTCCATATTCACTTAATCCTCAAACTGTGAGTAATTGGTGGTCTAAAGCCTTGTAGTCTGGGGGTGTTCACCCATGTCTGGAATTAAGCATAATAGAAGTGGTTATCTAGCTTTAACAAGGATCATTCCCTCCATTCATGTGTTTCCAACATTTTGTTGAGTTTGTAATGTTTCCAAGCATCTCCGAGATACAACCTAGGAGAGTTTCTTGGGGTGATAACATTAATTGGCGTCGTTGCCAGGGAGAGGAGGTTAAAGCTCAGCTTCCCTAGGGGATGACACAGTTCCAAATTTTGATGATAGACAAAGTTTGGTCACATTTCTAGTTGTAATCATCTGTCTGGCGACTCCACTAGAGGAAGACCAACCTTTGGCGACTCCACATTATAGTCCTGGCTCAGTTTGTGAGGCATACTCGAAGAAATCCTCAGAAATCACCAGCTGAACCAATGCCTGACCCTGAGAAGACTGTTAAGTAGAAGAAAACATCATAGAAAGGAGCATCAGGATCAAGTAAGCCTTAGAATTCTTATGTATCTCTGCTAGTAAAACAATCACCTTCAGAGATTCATTCAGCTCCTTGTTCATTCATTTCCCTTTCGGATCTCAATCCAAAGAAAGCACCCATGTTCTCCATCATATTCATCTGTCCCTGTCATCCTTTTCATTGATCCATACTACTCAGTCTATCAGTATCCTTTCACCTTTCCCAGTCATGGCAGGCTAGCAAGCACCCACAAAGATAGAAAGAATCGTTTTTGCTAGGTATGGACCTTTGGTCTTGCCTGTCCCTTTGAATGCCATGCCTGCAGGAGATTATCAAAAATATCTGCCTAAGTTTACTGGTACTCAAGGAGTAACAGATGAAGAGCACCTTGAGTCCTTTTATAGCTATGATGATAACCTGGATATCAATGAAGATGATGTGTGGATGAGGATTTTTGTCCAAAGCCTAGAGGGAGAAGCTAGAAAATGGTTTAGAGTATTAACCCCTAGGTCTATAGCAGATATTGAGGCGTTAGATGATGTGTTCTTAAGGCATTGGGGGGATAACAAAGATCTGCTCTACTATCATACTAAATTTGGGAACTTGCAGAGGGAGAATGGTGAGCTACTGTCCGATTTCAACAAGAGATTCAACCATATGTACATTAGAATACCATATGAAGTGAAACCCACCCCTACTTCTGCTATGATCACTTATGCCAATGCCTTCGATTCTCAGTTCTGCCTCCTGTTAAGAGAAAGAAGATGTACTTATTTGGCCGATATGCAAGATGAAAACTTTGAAGTAGAATCAAACAGCATAGATGCAGAGAGGCTCGGAAGTGATGATGATAGGAGAAGACAAAGGGGTGAGCTCTCATCATTCCTAAGATCAACAAATTGGCTAGGATGATAGAGTCATTAGCCTCTAGATTTTCCATATTAAGAATGGAGCAGCATTTAGAAGAAGCAGGAGCTCCTTGTGCCTTTTCTCTTCCGAGTCCAGATCCATATAGAGAAGCACAGGAGCAACTGTAGATTTTGCAGAGAAACAAAAATGCAAACGAAGACAAAAGGGTTAAAACCCTTTTTCAGAATATAGCCATGGAAGAAGAGCTTTTTGAAGAGGAGGATGTGGTCCATTGTGGGCAGTGCCCCTTTCTTAACCAGAGCTGCCTATGAAGAAGCATTATCCAAAGGCACTGCTCATCAGTTTGTTGTACCTACAGAACAATAAGCTTATCAGCAGAGGCAGCTAGCAGGAGATCCTCGAAGAGTCTGAGCCCAAAGCCAACCCATCTTCCAATGACTTTGCAGATCTGCAAATTGACCAGCCTGCTTTTTTCCCCGGTCCAGTGATCAAAAAGGGAGAATAAAGCTCCCTATCATCTTATGTTTCTCTGTCTGCTCATGAGAAAATCTCTCATAATTTCCCCCCAGGCACTGAGGCAGGTCATAGCTCTATTGCCAAGGCTGATACTGATCACCTCAGTCTTGATATTCTAAAGCCTGCCCAGGTGGCCTCCACACAGCTTGAAGAGGCAGCTTGCCAGATGACAGAGGAAGATGATGTGTAGTTCTGGGACTCCTCCTTGGATGTGTACTGCTCTAAGAAAGATACAGGAGCAAATGAAGTCTTTGTGTCCCCCACACAAGAACATATTGATTCACCATTTATATTAATCATTCGGGCCACAAATGACACAAACAAGTACACATCAACCATCGTTATTCAGCACGTGTACAAAAGCTCCCATGAAGAACATCTGAGGATGAGAGTATACAGAAAGGGGATGAAATCTGATCCAAATCTACCAGATAAGGTCAAATGCCCTAAACTCTTTGAGGTAGAGGATCAAATCAACCCAATTTTGTTGATCTATGATGAACTGGTCGAAAGGAGGGGAAACAATTTTGGTGGCCCAGTAAATGAGCAGTTTTGAAGATTTAGGTTTTGAAGCCTTAATATTGTAGGTGTGTTCTTTTTCAGGTTTTAGTGTAGACTTAATTAGACTCCATGCCCAATGGATACTAGGCAATGTTTTTAAGCTTGTTTTGTATAAAGGCAGTGGTCTGCAGGTTCTTGAGACCTCACAGGGAGGATCTCATCCCTAGAAGGAGCCAGTGTTAGCTCTGCTACATACTTCAGCATTTGGAGGACTAAATATCAGCTCGGCCATGTGTTTATGCAGAAAAGGGAGATTGCAACAGTCTTTTCCTCCCTTCTCCTTCATTTTCCTTATACTCCATAGCCCTGCTATCTCTGTTTTTTCCTCTTAAAACCTCTCCATTCCCTGTTTAAACCCACTTTCCCTCAAGCCCCTGAGCGCAAAGTCTAAGCCTATTAGACCATGACCATGTGCCCTCGCGCCTCCATAACCCATCATCACCCGTCATCGCAACCGTCGATTTGCTGCACCCCGATCAGATGGTCCCTGCCGCAAATAACCTGCTCGCTTGTTCCCCACCATTCGATCATCTTCCCCTGCAATCGAACGACAGTCGTTGTCCCCGATCCTGTGAACTACCCACGCATTAACCCATGGGGAGAGCGGTTTTCCTCCTGTCACATCCGCCACGCATCGCCCTCCTATTGTGATCGCGCTCCTTTGTACGTTTACCGCCTTCCTCCTATAAGCAGTGTGGGGAATACTGCTTACCGCCCATCGTACCCTACCCGCGCGTTAAGTCTCTGTGTAGCTTCCACCCTCGATCACCGTTGGATCTGACCATATGGGATCCAACAGCCTGTGATTGTCTTGCTCCCGTATCTCTCAACATCCCGCCATGAGATCTTCGTTGTTGATCTGCGCCATCCAATGACTAGCTTTGTTCCTCCATTTTGTTTGTCCACACTCCATGAAGTCTAAGTTCCTTAACTGCTCTGTGCATCTGAAGAACAAGCCTGATCAGTCCCTGGTACTGTTTATAGCAGAATTTCAACTACCTCATTGAAGAGCAGTATGGCTGAAGGACGAGAAGGATGACGCCAAGGAAGAAATTCATGACCAGCAGTTATGGAATTTCATATGTATTACACTCCACCTAATCAAGAAGTACAACAGAGTATCAGAAAAGATAAATTTTGTTCATTAAAGCTAGCAGATAGTAGCAAAGGCCCATTTTAGATAATTAATGTGGTTGGTGGTCCATTATGACCCCTCCACGCATAGAACAACAGAGCATTTTTGTAATCAAACTCTATATATACCCAGAACACAGAAGGGATGATGGTTGATGGTTCTGGTTTTGATGTAAGGTTCAACTTCTGGAGACCGTAACTACTTTGATACTTGTAGCATTTGGTCTTCATTTTCAGCTAATACAAGCTTCTTTTGTTGTTAATTGCTCACTCTCCACTTCTTCTCGGTTCTAGGCTGTGCCCGTTATGCATTTATTCATGTGCTCTTGATATTTAGCATTAGAGGGGTTGTTATCCCACCTCTGTGTTAGAATTTAGTTTGTATCATTGAATGTGTTATGCAGGTTTCTTTTATTTTAGTGCGAGAGAGTTTTCATCTTGTTTGTGCATTAGGAAATATATTTGCAGACCTTTTTGCTGGTTGCAGCCGGCAATCACATGGTCTTGTGCATCTGCTGGTGTGGTCAGTATTCTCCATATTCACTTAATCCTCAAACTGTGAGTAATTGGTGGTCTAAATCCTTGTAGTCTGGGGGTGTTCACCCATGTCTGGAGTTAAGCATAGTAGAAGTGGTTATCTGGCTTGAACAAGCATCATTCCTTCCATTCATCCGTTTCCAACATTTTTTTGAGTTTGTAATGTTCCCGAGCATCTCCGAGATACAACCTAGGAGAGTTTCTTGGGGTGATAATAGTCCCATGACCTTGGTCTTATTTTTCCTTTATTAACTTTATTACATGAACTTTTAACCTGTGGTTGTTACAAATTTATTGTAAATTTTGTGACATGTCAAAAAGATTTTAGATGGTCATTTCGAGTTGTAATAGTACCTAAAATAGAATTCTAGAATTTCAAACTTAATTTGACATAGATGGAAAGAAAAATATGGTCTCAAAAAGAAACTAAAATACATGAGGGATTACATTATTAATGAAATAACAATCCCATTATCCTTATTATCCTCCTTCATAAGATGATAATGAAAAAAAGGATCAAGTCCTAAAAACATATGGAGAAAAATTTAACATGTTTGGAGAACTAGAGGACTAAGTCTTAGACACCAATTGTTAATTGCTCTAAGATCCATATCATCGTGGGTTAAACATGGGTCCTAATATTTTGAGATATTTAAGGAGGCCATGTATGGAACTCTTGCCTTAGCCACACCTAACTTTACAAAAACCTTTATTTTGTAGTGTGAGTCTTTGAGGTATGGCATTGGTGTAGTTTTAATGCAAGAAGGACGGGTAGTTACCTTTGAAAGCAACCAACTCAAAGGAAAGAATTGATTCAAATCTATTTGTTATAACGGAATTTTGGCCATATTGCAGGTAGTTAAGAAACCATTCCCTTACCTAATAGGAAGACACTTCAAGATTAAAATAGAGCATGATATTTTGAAGTACGTTTTGGAACAACAACTGCCTTTTGTTTAGAAACTTTTTGGCGAAATCACATAATTGATCATTTGTCGACCCGTTTCGAACCAACTAGTGTGGTTCATCGTCAGGACAAGTTGAAGAAACAGATCCAGTTTAGCGTGTTAAATAGTCTAAGCAGAGACTCCAATAGCTAAAAAGACTAACGGCTATTTTTCAACTTAAGAACCCCAGTCAAACCTCCTTTAACTAAAATAATATTAATATTCTTTATAATTACTATTCTATTTACGTAGTTAAGTAAACTGGGTATAATTAATGAATGAATTAAAATATGCATTTTCGTAACTATTCAATATTAATTTTCCATTTATTCATTTAATTAATTTTTATTTAATTCTAAGTTAATTTTAAACTAACCTTAATAAATAAAGTAAGATATAATTTTATTTTTTTAAATATGTATATTAATTTATCAAACATTAAATAAAAAAAAAAAAAAATATTTGAATGTTAGATATTTAAAAATACTAATAATATATTAGATGGATATATATATATATAATATATATATATATATATATATAATATTATATATATATATAAACATTAAATAAAATATTATTAGAATGTTATTAGTATGTAAAATATATATATATATATATATATATATAATATTTTAATAAATTAAATGGTTTAGTTTGGTAACTAACCATGGATCTAATTTATTTTATATTTTTCTATAATTTATATAAATAATTTAATTACTTAACATTAAATATAGTATTGTATTAAGTATCGAAAAATATTGATAATATATATATTTTTATTAATAATTTGAATAAATACCCCGGATGCGGGTGACGGGATGTGTGATGGAGAGGAGCCACATGGTAGACATGGGTTGCCTCGTGTCCAAATTGAGCATTGAATTAACCCTTCGCCGCCATGGACAGTCGATACAAGGAAGGCGGCAGGCATTCAATGAGAGTTATGATACAATGGGGGGACTGCAACTTGCAGCTGAGGCGTATAGGCTCCAAGGGAATTGTTAGGTTGTTTTTAATGAAGAAGGGCCGAGCCATGGAGAACAGTTTGTTGTTAGTTGCCTCGTCCCTCAGGCTTCTAATCATGTGGGCAACGTTGGTGTATTCAATTTTGGTTGTTGTTTGGGCACATTTCAGTGGTGGCTCTGGACAGCGGGGCGCTGCGACAATTCCGCTCCTGCATCCATCTCCGCCCCTGCATCCCCTGCAAACATGTATCGAAGAAGGGGTCCAGCTCGTGGAAGACCGGCTCACCCTCCAGCCTCACGACCACGCGTTCAATGCTGCCGCTGCCAGTGTCATAGAGGAATTCAGGCCACCCCCATTCAGGCAAGCCAGTTCATGGACTCAAGCGGTCCTAATGCTAAGCCAGCCCCTGCACCCACTTTCAGGTCTGCCATTTTCTCCTTTGGCTGCACGCAGGAATGACCCCGCATTAACGTGCATGTATCAGTCCTATTTCTCGAGGAAGCTCAGGACGAGGATGGAGGAGCGAGCAGCATGGAGAGGACTCCAGGGGGAAGCTTGGGCGCGGAAGAAAAGCCACCTGCGGAGGCACCTGGACAAGCTTCTAAAAGCCCTCAGGCTCAGGAAGCAACGACCTCCAAGGAGGAAGTTGAGGAGGACTCGGGAAACTCTGCGGGAGAAATATGGCTGGTGTGAAGTGGTGGAGGAAAATCCTCCCGAGTAGCCCTCTGCTGGACCGCTTCCTCCTCTCCCGGCGTTGTTCAGGTTATGTTTTGGTTCTCTCTGGTTTTGGTTATGTTCATGGCCATGTTTTATGTTTTCTCTGGCTCAGGTCCAATTCAATGTTTGCTATGGCTAAGTCTGTTAGGCCTGATAGGGAATTCTTTGAACCTCTTTTGAGGCCCCTGCGTGGGATTTCGTGTTTTGCTCCTATGCCCCTACGTGGGCAGTTTCAATCAGTTTTCGGGCCCCTGCGTGGGCAGTTTCAGTCAGTTATCAAGCCCCTGCGTGGGCGGTTTTAGTCTAGTCTAAGTCTGGTTGGTGTTTCAATGGCCCTTTTTGGGTATCGTTCTAATGCCCCTGCGCGGGCAGTTTCAATCAGTTATCAGGCCCCTGCGTGGGCGGTTTTAGTCGGGTCGAAGTCTGCTTGGTGTTTCAATGGCCCTTTTTGGGTTTCGTCTTAATGCCCGCAGCGCCACTGTTGGCCTTGGGCACTCTGATATCCTGAATGTAAATTTCACCCTGTAATATAATAGATAGCTTTACTGAGAAAAAAAAAAAATAATTTAATAAATAAATAGATTAATTTTAATATCTACCCACTGTTCTGTTTTATTTTTTACCCAGTTTACTTAACTACATAAATAGAATATTAATTATAAAGAATATTAATATTATTTTAGTTAAAGGAGGTTTGACTGGGGTTCTTAAGTTGAAAAATAGCCGTTAGTCTTTTTAGCCGTTGGAGTCTCTGCTTAGACTATTTAACATGCTAAACTGGATCTGTTTCTTCAACTTGTCCTGACGATGAACCACACTAGTTGGTTCGAAACGCGTCGACAAATGACCAATTATGTGATTTCGCCAAAAAGTTTCTAAACAATTGCTATGGATCATAGAAGTCTAAATTCCTTAACAACTACCTTTATAAGGGAAACAAGAGTGGATCACAAATAAGCTAGGTTATAACTTCAAAATTATCTATAGAAAAAGGATATTGAATATCATGAATGTGTTTTCAAGGAAATATAGAGACACTAAGGCCTTTCTTGGTTTTATTTCCTTTATATAGGTTGATGCATGAAAGAAGCAGGGATATGATGACAACAAGAGTAAAATATATCTTTTTTATATGGAAAATCAATTCACTATAGTATAAATATCACCTATGTTTATGTAAGAATTATCAACACAAAGAAATGTTTTATTACAACTACACACTTCTCCTATAGGTGGGCACTCATGATTTCCAAAACTTGTCATAGGATAATAAGGAATTTTTATAGTGCAATCTTTAAATGATCAAAATTTTATGAAAAAGTGTTTGATTTGGGCACGTTTGGGGTAAAAAGAAACAAAGAAGTGATAATGAAGACCCCAAGTCTTCTAGAAATGTTATTGATACTCGGCTAATAGTGGGAAGATAAATCACTAGATTTTATCATAGGTCTACCAATGTATGGAGGGAAGAATGCCATGATGGTGATGGTGGTTCAACTCATAAAGCATGCCAAATTTTTCTCACTTTATCATTCTTTAAGGCAAGTAAAATAACCACAACTACATGGAAACCCTAAGATTATTGTAAATGACATGGATCCAATTTTCACTAGCGATTTTTTTGACTAACTTGTTTTCTTATTTGGGTACTTAGGTGGCTCACTATTCTTATCATTCCTAATCTATTGGATGAATTGAGATTGTAAATAAACACTTGGAAGGTTATATGTATTTCTTTGCATCTAACAAGCAATCACAATGAGTTGAATGGTTACCTTTGGTAGAATGGTGGGTACAACCCATCCTTTCATACTTCATCCAAAACTTCCCTATTTGGGTACTATCATCCACCTATTACATCGCCCTTGAGAGGGAAACCTAAGCTTCAAGCGATGGAGGATCACATCAAGCACCAACAAGAGGTTCTCTAATTATAGAAATACAAATTGGCTATAACACAAAATATGATGAAACAAGAAGAACATCGACATAGAAATGAAAGAAAATTTGAAGTTGGGGATTTTTAGTTTTAAGGATACAAAAATATAAATTTATGTCCCTCATGTAACAAAAGAAGGATAATAAATTAGCACCCATGTATTATTGTTCTTATAAGTTGTATAGGATTAGGAAGATGGCTTACATATTGGGGTTACCTACATCTTCACATGTATATCCAATATTCCATGTTTCTTATTTAAAGATGGTAACCAGTGATAAGATCCTAGCTTATACTATTTTTCTAGAGCTAGGTGAAGAGGGAAAAATTATACTAGAACAAAAAAAATATGAAACATGAATCAACTATGGAATTGGGCGATTACTAAGTACCTCACTAAGAGGAAGAACTTAAAAATAGAAGATGTTGCTCAGGAAGTGTTGATGCGGCAAATATACCATGACAACAATAGGGAGAATTTCCTAATGGTAGGTCACAAGTAGACCTACTTTTGTTTGATATGGCAATATCCTTTGATATATGGGTTTGATTGCCACCAATAAAATTTATTGCTCCCCAAAAATATATTTTTCATTGAAGCTCTCTAAAATCCTAGATGCATTCCTAATCTATTATGAAATTGTAGTCCTATTCTAACCTATGCCTACTCCTAATTACAAATCACAAAAATTGATTACAAGCATAAAGTGTAATTAATGTAAATAGAAAGAGTTCACATTGCACAATATAAAGCTCAACTATCATAGTTAATTCACACAAAGAAGAATGAATTCACATATATATATGATATTGTATATGTCACTGCAATCAAATCCATAACCAATTTAAATTATTTTATTAATACAAACAAATGAAAAAATGTATAAATCCATCAGTTAGCCATGAATAGGATTCTCCTTACTTTCTTTCTTTAGAAAAAAATTCTAAGTATGAAATCAATAATAATAATAATAAAAATAAAACTTTATGTGCTTTCTACACCCACAAGTCACTTAAAGTAAGAGTTCTCTTTTATAATAAATCTTAAGTGCCTATTCAATTCGCCCATATATTCTTAATTACAACCATTCCCTTTTTCTTACTAAATGTTTGATATCCATTTATAAAAATAGTTAGAGAATCCTCCCAAAATAAATAAAATATACTTTGAAATACTTACATAATCACAAGATTTATCCTTTTAACTAATATTTGCTTGCTTAATAACAAATTGCAATTTGTAATACACATGTTCTCATAAATTGTTTGTATTTCTAGCACTCTTCATCTGTTCCCATTACTTCAACTTCGTTATTTCCAAAACTACTCAAAATTTTAGTTTATAAGCCCCACAAAAGCTCAAATTTGGAATGCAGGTAAGTTATTGGAACCTAAAATTTTAAATCACGTTAAATTATTCTAAAATCTCAAAATAATTTCAATTTATTTTTAGGTTCACACCCATACAATTTTAAAACCAATAATTAATAATATTTTAAAATATATAAAAGAAATCCTAATTAATTGTATGTGATAAAAAAGAAAAAGAAAATTAGTGTGATGATTGCTCACGTGGGATGGTATGGGATGAAGATAAAGGAGACAAGGATGGCACACGTGTCCAACTAGCTACTAGTTATTGGGAGGTGCCCCTACGTAGGGCACTAAAGATCATATCGTTAGCTTGGACACAAGTACCATCACCCCTGTGAATGTGAATGTGAATGTGAATGTGAATGGAAGGAAATCAAAGTGACAAGAATGTTGATACAATATTAGCACTATTGGATTTGGATGGGGGAGTCTTGGCCCCTGCATGATAATGTTGATCCATAAAAGCATCAACGTAACGTGCAATTTAAGGGAAGGGAGTATATTGGATTTGGATGGGGGAGTCTTGGTCCCTGCATGATAATGATAATGTTGATCCATAAAAGCATCAACGTAACGTGCAATTTAAGGGAAGGGAGATATACAGGGTAACTTTCTTTCTTTACTCCTTAATGCTTTATTTGTATATATTGGTCTTTAGTTTCAAATTTGGTATAAGTTTGTTACTAAGAATTTGGCATAAACCAATACACAAAGAAAAAAATCATTTACATCAAACCAAGGTTGAGATGGATGCAATTTTCGCTGCTTTAATTTGTTGGTTGAGATGGATGCCATTTTTGATCTTTCAAATTATTTTTGAAACAGTCCACTCAACCTGTGTAAATGCATGAATTTTTTTAGGAGAGGGTTAAATAATTAAGGTCTTTATTAAAAAAGGAAGAGGTTGATGCCATGATTATTGAGTTCCTCATGGACCTAGGTTGAAGTCTCACTATGGAAACTAAATAACACCACACAATGGAACTATATTAGCACACAAAAGCTTTTGTTTGCCCATACTTTATCATTTTATAGGAAAATGATGGGAAAGATCTCTGTGATGGTGTGAAGCTGGTATAAAAATAGAAATTTCTCCTAGTTACTCATACCCTTGGAAGGTCAAGAATCATGGTGGAAAAATTCAACTTAATGATCCCATATCTTCCGAGGATAGTCCAATTGCCCTTCACTCCTCGGAAGAGGAAAGTTGCAACATTCCCTTCTAATTTCTAATTTTTATGGTTTTTCTTCTTGTAAAACATTTCTATATTCTATCACTCATTTTGTTTAATAGACTAGCCAATATTATAGGCCTAGTTTCCTTTATGACATGTGCTCTTGAATGTTTGCCATTTTGTCTTGAAAACTCTTAAGCCTAGTTCAGCTTTATGGGTAGGTCCAAATGGTGTTTTTTCCTATGTCTAGCATGCATCAACATTACTTTATTTGATTTTCTAGGCTCTATTATCAAGTTTGTCAACCAGTTTCAAACTGTTAATTGATCTATTTAGCCATTTATACCTATGTATTGTGTTTTATATTTCTAATGAAATAGTTAAACTTAGATATGTATATATGTATGTACGTACATATGTATAATGTGAAGATACCCCTGTAATTGTTTATCTTTTTTCTAAAATAAATCTTCATAAAAATTCTTTCTCAATCTCTTTGAACTTATCATTGCTTTATCTCCTTAATTCTACATGAATAATCGTTTTGAAACCAAGTTAAAATTCCTAATTTTTTACTCTTTGATCTATTTTCCTACTCAATTTCTTTTAATTAATTTTATGACTTACATGTAATGCTAACCATGGGATGAAGCAAATATAAACCATATATTTTATTGGGTAATAAATATAATGAAGAAAAAAATGAACCCAAAGTTTGAATGCCCAAATATCCAAAAAAAATGAATATTCATTTATATTATCGTATGCAAGTTTTAGTGAAGTATGGAAGATGAGTCTACATGAACAAATATCCAGATATCTAGATTCAATGTTCTATAACTCTTTTGCCTTAACATTAGAAGTCAAGATGTATGGATATAGATGCAATATGAATCAAAATTATTATCTTTGTATTTAATCTTTCTAGTGTGCCTTTTTATGCATAAAAAATTATATATTTAGA
Source organism: Pinus taeda (assembly GCA_000404065.3). NCBI lineage: Eukaryota > Viridiplantae > Streptophyta > Pinopsida > Pinales > Pinaceae > Pinus > Pinus taeda. The sequence goes on along the minus strand of APFE030433201.1, from coordinate 43,023 downwards.
AAGGCAATAGAACATGTGTTTTTGAAACAAGAGGAATCGACAATTGGTTCACGCTCATACTCGCATGACATGAGGTCAATTCCGGTCGCTACCACTATACATTTGGGGCCTACGACTTGTCCTCCTCTTTGTAGACTAGGTTACTTTCGGGGGATTTGAACCTTATATCTCTTAGTTTATAAAATACTTCATATCATAGCGATTGCCAACTGAGCTACACCCCAAGGATAAATCAAATCAAATTATTCCATGTAAAAAAAAGAATATTAAATAACTAAATAATAAAATTTATTTATTATAAAAGTGATATGAAAATATAAAAGAAATAAAAAAATCTTCATTTTTCTGAATGTAAGAAATATAATGAATGGGGGAGTGTTTGGATATTCGCATGCTTAGATAACTAGAATTCAACAAATCAAGATGAGCTTAGATGGTCAGATATTTGGATGAAATAGGTTAGAAAAATAAAACTAAAGCCCAGATGTTTAGATATCCAAATGACACGAATTTGAAAAATAAAGATTAATTTGGGTGACCAAATATTCAGCTATTGCTTACAAATTTTAGTTAAGACTAGCATAACTACATTTATTAATAAATGTTGTTGATATACATCAATAGGCGTATATCAATCACATACACAACCACATTAATAAATGTTTGATAAATGTCGATAGACATATATCAATCACATTTATTATTATCTATTTATTAACATTAACCTTAATAATTTTAATATTATTTATAAATTATATATTAGCATTCTTATTATTCTTACTATTATTGAGAACTATAAATTAACCAATTGATAAAAAAAATATAAATATTAATATTAATAAGTAAAAACTATTAATATTAATATTAATAATTAATAACTATAATTATAATGTTAATGTTAATGTTAATAATAGTAAAAATTAAAAATTAATCATTCTTAGTAATTAATAGTTAATTAATAATTATAAACACTGGGGATTAAAAACCCAAGGGATTAATATTATAAACCCGATGGCTTAATAAACCTAAAGGATTATTAAATCTAAGGGATATTAATATTATAAATTCTATGGATTAAAAACCCAAGGGATTAATATTATAAACCCTAGAGATTAAAAAACCAATGGATTAATATTATAAACCTAAGGGTTTAACAAACCAATGGGATTACTATTATAAACCCAAGGGATTAATGAAACCAACCAATTATCAATATTATAAACTGAATGGATTATTAAACCCAACAGATTAATAGTATAAACCCCGGGGATTAAAAACACAAGGGATTAATATTATAAATTCAATGGATTAATATTATAAAAGCCAGGGATTATAAACCGAAGGGATTAATATTATAAAGACAAGGAATTAATAAACCCAAGGGAATAATATTATAAACCCCAATGATTATAAACCCAAGGAATTAATAAACACAAAAGATTAAAATTATAAACCTAAGGGATGGACCTAGTGGTTAAGAGCATGTGTTTCGTCCGAAGAGGTCACATGTTCAAGAACCAGAGGGGGGTAGGGTATGTATCCCTTCATAGGCTTAGCAGTCAAATCATTGAGTGAATGTGGGTATGTTATCCCACAAACAAGGGGGTCTCATACACCAATTTGGTGTCTGGCTTGGTTGTGACCTTAAAATTGGATAATATTATTATTATTATTCTAAACCTTAGGGATTAATATTCTAAACCAAGAAATTAACAAAACCAAGGGATTAATATTATAAACCCAAATGATTAATGAACCAAATGAATTATTAATATTATCAACCCAACAGATTAATATTATAAACCCAAGGTATTAATATTATAAACTTTGTGGATTCAAACCCCAACGGATTAATATTATAAACCCTAAGGATTATAAAACCAAGGGACTAATATTATAAACCCAAGGAATTAATAAACCCTAATTTTTTAATGTTTAGAGGTGACATTAGATTTATTTTGTCACAATGCGACATTGAATTGATTTTTGTACCATGCAAACATCACAATATGAAGTCCTTTTGTAGTGTCACAACGTGACATTACAAAATTACAATGTAATGTAAGTTTCCAACAATGGTTGTCATATTGCTTGTCAAATTGCAACAATGTGTGTCATAATGTGACATTCAATAGATTTCTTCACCATTCAAATATCACAACATTAAATGTTAATCTTATTTTAAACCCAAGGGACTAATATTATAAACCCCAAGGATTTAAAACCCAAGGGATTAATATTTTAAACCCAAGGAATTAATAAATCCAAGGGATTTATAAACCGTAATTATGTAATGTTGAGAGGTGACATTAAATAAATTGTGATGTAATGTAACATTGCAACAATGTGTATCAAATTAATTGTCACCTTGCGACAATTTTTGTCACAATCTAGCGTTCATTTGATCTTTGTAGGATGTAAACATCACAATACAAAGCCCTATTATAGTGTCGCAATGTTACATTAAAAAAATGCAATGTAACATAAGGTAACAACAATGATTGTCATATTGTTTGTCACATTGCGACAATGTTTATCACAATGTGACATTCGATAAATTTCTACACCATTCAAACGTCACAACATTAAACCCTAATCTTATTATAAACCCAAGGGATTAGTAAAATCAAGGGATTTTAAAAACCCTAGGGAATAAAAGCTCGGGGGATTAATAATATAAACCCTAGGCATTAGTATTATAAACCCTATGAATTAAAAATTCAAGGAATTATTATTATAAACCCTAGACATTATAAACCAAAGGGATTAATATTCGAAACCTAAGGAATTAATAAAACCTAATTTTGTAATGTTGAGAGGCGACATTTAATAACTTTCAAAGTAATGTAACATTACGACAATGAGTACTAGATTTATTGTCATCTTGCAACAATGTTTGTCACAATGCGACATTGGATTAATTTTTGCACAATGATTGTCACAGTGTTTATCAACCCATGGGATTAATAATATAAAACTAAGGTATTAATAAACCCAATGGATTAACATATAAATACAAGGTATTAATATTATAAACCCAAGGGACTAATATTATAAACCCAAGGAATTAATAAAACTAAGGGAATAATAAACCATAATTTTATAATGTTGAGAGGCGACATTGGATTAATTTTTCCATGGTGCGACGTTGGATTGATTTAATATTATAAACCCAAGGTATTAATATTATAAACCCTAAGGATTTAAAACACAAAGGATAAATATTATAAACCCTAGGGATTATAAACCTAGGGGACTAATATTATAAACCCATGGAATTAATAAACCCAATGGATTAATATTATAAAACCAAGGGATCAATAAACACTAATTTTGTAATGTTGAGAGGCGACATTGGATTGATTTTGTCATAGTGTGATGTTGGATTGATTTTTGTACCATGCAAACATCACAATATGAATCCCTTTTGTAGTACCGCAATGTGATGTTAAAAAATTATAATGAAATGAAAGTTTCCAATAATGATTTTCATATTTCTTTTCAAATTGGAACAATGTTTGTCATAATGTAATGTTGGATAGATTTCTTCATGATTCAAATGTGACAACATTAAACCTTAATGTTATTTTAAACCCAACGAATTAGTAAACCCAAGGGACTAATATTATAAAACATGGGGATTAAAAACCCAAGGGACTAATATTATAAAACATGGGGATTAAAAGCCCAATAGATTAATATTATAAACCCAAGGAATTAATAAAACCAAGGGATTAATATTATAAACCCAAGGGATTTATAAACCATAATTTTGTAATGTTGAGAGGGGACATTAAATAAATTGTGATGTATTGTAAAATTGCATCAATGACTATCAAATTAATTGTCATCTTGTGACAATGTTTGTCACAATCCAACATTGGTTTGATTTTTCTAGCATGAAAACATCACAATATAAAGCCATATTGTAGTCTCGTAATGTAATGTAAGGTTCCAACAATGATTGTCATATTGGTTGTCACATTGTGACAATGTTTGTCAAAATGTGGCATTAGATAGATTTATGCACCATTTAAACATCACAACATTAAACCCTAATGTCATTATAAACATAGGGAATTAATATTAAAAACCCTAGGGATTAAAATCCTAAGGGATTAATACTATAAACCCTAGGCATTATTAACTTAATGGATTAATATTATAAACCCAAGGGATTAATAAACCCTAATTTTGTAATGTTGACAGGCAACATTGAATAAATTGCAATGTAATGTAACATTGTGATAATGAGTATCAGATTGATTGTTATCTTGCAACAATGTTTGTCACAATGTGACATTGGATTGATTTTTGTACAATGTTTGTCATAATGTGAGATTGGATTTATTTTTGTACAATGTTTGTCACAATGTGTATCTACCCACGAGATTAATAATATAAACCTAAGGGATTAATAAACTCGAATTAATATTATAAACCCAAGGGATTAATACTATAAACCTTAAGGATTTAAAACAAAAATGATTAACTCACAATGGAGAAACCGCCTTCTTCTCCAATGCGTAGCAAAGCTGCAACTTTATTCCTCAAATACGCGGACCTTTGGGTTATGGGTTGACGTTTGGATGAAATTTTTCATTATGTAGCGAAACTGGAAATGGATTGTCAGAACAGGAACTCAATAGTTGGTTTAGATTTCGAGGTTAAGATGCATAAACAAAACTACACAATGTTCACTAAAATCGCAAATCTCAGATTTAGAGACTCGTAGGAAATCAGCATATGGCAATATAATAATCCTCTACCCAAACACGATATGTGATGGTAGACTTCAAGATCTAGTTCGATTTCCCTTTAATCGTGATTTCCTCCCAAACCAACAATGCATTGTCAACCACCTCTCACAAACGTGTTATGCATAAAGCGTACGAGACTGTCCTACAAAATACTTGTGCAAGCTAATGGAATTCACATTTAAATAAATATGTTTATGCCATTCTCTGTCTACACGAAGTTCATAGGAACTTCGCCCTTTACCCTTGCACGAACAAATGATTCATTTACTAAAAATTCAACAAAACAAATCATGAACTCATCCAGATATAAACACAAATTCATTTACATTCATAAACTAATTACAGGCTAAGGCCTCATGCTTGAATCACACTCACAACCTAACGGCTACATTGCTTCCTCCTCTCTAAGCAAACACACTTACAATATATATTATCTCCTACCATTTTTTTTAAGGATCAGATCTTTTGAGATCCGATCTATTTTAAGATCACTCGCATCCCTCAAAATCTGTGTAACATTAAAAAATTACAAACAAACTCAATCAGATCAGAGGGAATCTCATCCTCATGCCACGCTTTCTCCTTTGGAAGGTTCCAAAATTCAATTTTGTCTTGGGTCATTGATGCTCTTGCATCAGACTACCGAGGTAAAAAAATTTATGACCTCCTAGTCATATGCTTTTGGCCTTCGTAACAACTTAACTTGTGAGTTACAATCAGCCTCTACAACAGGAAGTCCTCCCTGCTGCCACTTACCTCACCAAGCTCTCCTCTATACTTGGTCTTTTGGCAAGCTCTATGGTTCTCTCCTCGAACCTCTTGCTAGCTAAAAATTCTACCCAACACTTCTTTTGCTAGAATTGTTATCTCTAAGACAACTCTACCCACAATTGCAACTGTGGAGTTGCCTCAACAATTTCTACCCAACCGCAGTTGGAAGTTGTTCTCAGCTTCTCTTGAGCACTCCTTTCTCTCAGGCTATTGAAATATTCTCATCTTCCTCTGTTGCTATCTACACAAAAATATAAAGACCATACCTCTTTAAATTTGCACCTCCTTCCGTAGAATCTTCTTCTGCTCTGATAACACTTGACGATGGAAAAACTGCCTTCTTCTCCAATGCACAGCAAAGCTGCAACTTTCTTCCTCAAACACGTGGACCTATGGGTTATGGATCCACATTTGGATGAAATTTTTCATTATGCAGCGAAACTGGAAATGGATTGTCGGAACAGGAACTCAATAGTTAGTTCAGATTCCGAGGTTAAGTTGCAGAAACAAAACTATGCAGCGTTCACTCTGATCGCAAATCTCAGATTTAGAAACGCGTAGCAAATCGGCACATGGAAATCCAATAATCCTCTACCCAAATGCGATATGCGATGGTAGACTTCAAGACCCAATTCGATTTCCCTTTAATCGTGATTTCCTCCCGAACCAACAATGCATTGTCGATCACCTCTCATAAGCGTGTTATGCATAAATCGTATGAGACAGTCCTACAAAATACCTGTGAAAGCTAATGGAATTCACATTTAAAAAAATTTGTTTCTGCCATACTCTGTCTACATGAAGTTCATAGGAACTTTGCCCTTTACCCTTGCATGAACAAATGATTCATTTACTGAAAATACAACAGAACAAATCATGAACTCATCTAGATATAAACATGAATTCATTTATATTCATAAACTAATTACAGGATAAGGCCTCACACCTAAATCACACTCACAACCTTACGGCTACATTGCTTCCTCCTCTCTAAGCACGCACACTTACAACATATATTATCTCCTACCATTTTTTTTAAGGATCAGATCTTTTGAGATCCGGTCTATTTTAAGATCACTCACATCCCTCAAAATCTGCGTAACATTATAAAATCACAAACAAACTCAATCAGATTAGAGGGAATCTCATCCTCATGCCAAGCTTTCTCCTTTGGAAGGTTCCAAAATTTGATTTTGTCTTGGGTCGTTGATGCTCCTACATCATTAATATTATAAACGCTAGGGATTATAAACCCAATGGACTAATATTATAAACCGAAGGAATTAATAAACCCAACGGATTAAAAAACCATAATTTTGTAATGTTGAGAGGCAATATTGGATTGGTTTTGTCACAATGCAACGTGGATTGATTTTTGTACTATGAAAACGCCACAATACGAATCCCTTTTGTAGTGTCACAATGTGACGTTGAAAATTGCAATGTAATGTAAGTTTTCAACAATGATCGCCATATTGCTTGTCAAATTGCGACAACGCTTGTTATAATGCGATGTTGGATAGATTTATTCACCATTTAAATATTAGAACATTAAACCCTAATTTCAAGCCATAATGAGCTTTGTTGCATTGATTTCAAGCCATATTATTAAGTCTATAAAATTCTTAAACATTAAATTGGTGTTTGTCAACCTCCAATTGATATTATAACACAATTTTCATTTTTAATTACCAACAAGATGTATAATTCTTATACATTTTATTTCAATACAAGACCTAAACAAATTAATTAAATATCAATGTTAACTAATTTATTTTAGTATAAATTTCATTCCGAGAGAGAGAGAGAGAGAGAGTATAATTAATAAGAATAATAGTATTGAACATAATAAAATATTTCAATGCTAAAAATAATTAAATGCAAAATTATTGAAGTAAGGTAATAAGATAGAGGTGTATTTCATTCAATTTATAATTAATATGTAGCTTTTAAAACATATTAATTAAAAAGAAAAATCTTTAAATCATAAATAAAATATTTCAATATGCAAGGGTTCAATAGTATTGACTTGAGAGGTTTTCAAATCAAAAAATTTGAGCCATCTTCAAACTTACTAGATCTGTGATTAAGATAAATCCATATCTATATTAGTATCAATTATTGTAGATTATTATTACAAATCATTTGACTAATATAATTAATTTACCATATTTTTATTAATTATTTCATTAATTTTAAATTATTAATAATATTATTATTTTATATTTTAATTATGAATAAAATTAAATATATTTAATTATTTGTGATATAAATATATTTTTTTCAAATTTACTATATTTCAAAAAACTGTTTTATTTTAAAAAATAATATAATAATTATAATAATTTTTTATTATTTAATTTATGAATAAATCTCTTATACATAATAATTTACCAATGAAAAGTATATAGTAAATAGTTATTGATAAAATATATTTTTTAGGTCACTCATTTAACATTTTTTTTAATTATATATTTGATATGAATAACATATTGTAATATAAACAATTACTTTTTGAATAAATGCATTATTGATGCAGCCATATGGCCACAAATCCCAAATTAATGCAGACCCAAGACTGAGTCTACCCAATCCTAGGATTTCATTTTGTATATAGTGTGCCCTATTTGAAAACTGCACTCTCTTTGAACACTCAACGCTCCACGGAAAGAGAATCCATAGTGTTTGAATGCATAATCAATTCCTCAACGGGATCCTCACACATTGACCTTGTCACTAGGCTTCTCCTTCACGTAAATTTTCTTCTTTGGTCTGCATGGTGGGTTTCTAAATTTTGTTGTGTCATGGCCAACGCATCCACTTAAATATTGTGCAAAAGATCATGTCAAGACCGAAAGAGAACGCATGTTGCTATAGGATAAAATGCACGGTGTATGGAGAATGGAGATACCCTCAAAGGTCTTCCCGGGACCTTTGGCAAACTGTAATATTATCTGTAGTTGTCACAAAGTTATATGCATGTCCATAAACAATAACTAACTATCAAAGAAAAATAGATTGATTACCTCAAGCCTCTGTGTAGATTTACTGGAAAGCACAGTACAACTAGGTGGAACTCCTCTTAGCTGGCTCTAGATCAAGTCCTGCACATAGAAGAGACAAACATAATCACATCAAGCAACCTTGATAACTAATACATGAATACATAAAAGACATCTAGTTACACATAACTAAGCTACTCATGCTAAAAGGTATTGGACAAACAAGTAAATGAATGATAGTACCAACACCATGGAGTAGACAGTACAACTGTAGTTCTATATTAATGTCGGAAGAGTGATTACAACCATCTGTTGAATCATCCTTCCCTTACCCCTCCAGCTTCTCTCTCTCTCTCCCTTCTACCAACTTCTTATGCTTAGATTTGAGACTATGCTCGACAATCAAGTAAGCTATCCTTTCAAATGATCTGACCTCTATCACCATAGCCCTAGCTTTGCTTATGTAGCAATTGAGTTAGGGTTTCCAAGTTCCTCCATGAGTCTCTTAAGGTAAAAGCAATGATGTTGCCATGCTTTTCAGCTCTTTCTAATTTGCCTCCTTCATTAGGATTTAGAAATCCCACAAACAGGTCAAACTTGAGATGTTTCCTTGCTTTTCTAAGTAGATTTAGGAGGGAATATAGAGATATTTATGAGTCAATTCACTCCTTTGACCTCTAGATTCTCATTAGGATCCACTAACGTTGTTCCCGAACTAACAACTAGAGTTATTAGGGTCACTAATGCTCCCTTAGGCTTACAGAGAAACTTTATAAAACATGTTGTCAGTGTTTACCCAGCGCTAGTGTGGAAACAAGGCTTGTGATCTTGGTCTTTGCTTCAACTATCATGTCTTTCCCCTTTGAGCTGATGAGGGGGTCATTTTCTTGTATAACACATGCCTCGAGTCTCCCAATGATTCTACAGTAGTTCCAACTCTTTCCTCCATCAAAGATTAACAACAACCCTCCATCATAGATTAACAACGATTGGGCCGAAGTACTGAGAGCTCGAAAAATTCATTCTCGATCCCTATTAGAACAAGGATTAGATGCAAGACCATCGCAAGTTTCTTGAAGCATCTCATCTCTTTCCTATGCCCTCTCTATATATAACTATGCACGCTTCCCTTTGCTCCATACGCATAATTACTTTGATTTCATTGTAGCCTCCAGATCAAATCTGATATCATTGAGATTTGATATCACCATGCATGATCAGATCTGGTGTATCACGCATATATGACAATCCACTGTAGTAAATAGGCAGATCCGACATTCAGTACGCAGATATGGAAATCCAATGAAATCTCCCAGCACTCGTCTCTCTAATCAGACCTCACAAATATTGAGGGAAACCTTTCAATCAGCACAATTTTCAGTGAGCGACTCAACACAACGCTACACTCTAAGCTCAACAAATATATTGACTCTCTACAAGATTTCCCTGGAACAAATTTCACACATAATCTATTCACCCTCACGCACACTGTGTTTTTGTAGTTTCATTAACATGACAGAATATAATTACATAGGCCAGTAGCTATACTCATAAGGCCCAATTTACAGCCATGGGCCAACCTCCTTAATGCTTCAAATGTTTACAATATATACAGAGAGAAATCTGAACTAATTTCAGTTCAGATCCAACAATCTCTCAATCTCTCTTAAAGCTTCTCCTAGTTCCATTCTTTACTCAACCAAAATCCTATATTAGACCTCTAGATCCCTAAAATCCTTATGAGATCTCAACTAGCCTAAATCTCTCATGTGCTCCTACATTCAAGAACATTTACAAATATTCCTCACAATATTTAATTAAATCCTATTCTAAATCACTCAAAACATTGAAAATCACATTAATTAAATACTTAGGGAACTAACTCCCTTGCAAACGCAAGACCCCCTAGATTCTACTAAATTTACAAAATTTGGAACCATGATGCTCCTGCATCAGACTCCCAAGGTAGAAAATAATCATGATCTCTAGATCATGTGACTTCACATGCTAATAGAAAAACCTCCAGGGTCCCAAAATTTAGTTTGTAACTGTCCAAATGCCTTGCACCTTTGTTGTTGTTGCATGTATGTTGTCTTCTAGTTGATTCTCCTCTTTTTAGTTAGCTTCAAATCCTAATTGATCATCCTTTTTTTTGTCAATTTTCTCCATCTAGATGGTTTCATCATTAACTTCCACAGTTCCTAAATCACCATGTCCAGCATATCCTTGGGTTGGTATATACTCTGCCATTTGTCTCTTCTTCCTTATGGTTGAAATTTCATGTTGATGTCCACTAGCTATTGCATCCCCACATTCTACATATCTTCAGGATCCTTACTCTAAATTGCTCTAGAAATTGTTGTAGATATTGCTTCTACCCAAACTTCTTGAATATCTTTGAATATATCTCCCTCTGCAATATCCATTTGTTGCTCTTTGTCTAGAAATTTACTTTCAAAAAGTAATATGCTATTATGATTGTTTTGTAACTTTGCCTTCTCTTCACTTGGATCTATATTTAGTTTGCAGTCTTTTCCATATGCATCTTGCTTAAGCCATTGCTCAAAGAATTGCACTTCATCCTCAAGCTCTTTTGTTTCCCAATGTTGAAATTGAGATTTCTCTTCCTCTTCCATGGTTGTCTCCTCTTGCACCAAATCCTGATTTTCCAACATTTTTTCCAATAATGTAATGTCTTCACTCCATGGTTTAAGCACTTCCATGGAATCTTCCTTTTCCTCCTTCATTTGGTTGATCTCCTGTGCCAAATATTCCTTAGTCTTTGCAGCAGTATCTTCATCAAAACCTGCAATCATACACCAATTGTCAAAATTAAAAATATAAGGCCTCAGTGCCTCTTCCTCCTCTGGCAACATCTTAGTATGTTACTATGAGTTTTCCTCTAACTCCTCTGTCAGCACATAATTATGTTGATTCGAGCTCTCCTTTGAACTCTTACGGCTTTCATACAATCTCACCTCTTCCTTTTCATCATCAAGAGATATTCCTTTCTCTAACTTGCAGATAATTCCATATGTTCCCTCAAGCATTTCTCCTTGAATAGAATTGCATGTGGAATCCTCAAATTCCATTATTCACTCAAAAATTTTGAGGTCTTCCTTAACATCTTCCAGTATTTGTCCTTCTTCTTCCCTCGGTTCTATGAATGTCTTCTCTTTTTCTTGGGACAAATCTGCCTCGCCTCCTTATTTTGCATTACTGTCTTCTCGTAATCCCTCTTCAAGATCTATCCTTTCTCTGTCTTCTGCAATACCTGCATTCATGCACAAATTATTAACTTCAAAATCATAATACTTAGTAGCCTCAACCGATGGTTCAAACATTTTTGCTCCATCCTCAATTTCATAAAGAACTTGTTCTTCTCCAACAAATTTCTTTTGTTGTAGCTCAACTCCTTTGAGCTTCTCTGACTTCAATTAAACATCCATTATCTACTCAAGCTTCCTAATCTCCTCTATTAACTGAGTGTTCCCCTGATGCTCTCTCTTCTCTTGTAGTCTATTCCATTTTACCTTCTTTCTCATTATATAACCATACTTCTGGTCTTCTTTACTCCTCTAGAACATATCCACTAATAACTCAAGATGGAAATTTATCTCAGCTTTTTCTCTGTCATACACTTCATCATTCATCTTCTCTATGCCCTTTACTTTGGCACATTTCCTTCTGCTGTGGCTTTCCTCTGAACCTTTGTAATGACCTTTAGTGATCATTTACTTTCCCTTCCTTGTGAACTTCATCTTGTTCACTTGTGAACTGCACTAAGCCCTCTTTTTCTTAGCAAGTCTCCACACCTACTGTAAATACCTCACCAAGCCTTCTCTCCTTTGAGCTCGGTCTTTTGGTAACAATGGTTCTCTGCCTTTGGAACCTCTATTGAGCAACCCCTTTGATCCTTTGCTTCTACAATTCTACTTCCTTTTGAGAACACTCTCGTCTTCTTTGTCCAATCTTCAGCTAGAACGTCTAGGTTCTTCGCCACTTTCCTTTAGAGTATTCACTTTACTTTGTCTTTAAGAACGCAACTGGTTCTTCTCTTATAGCTCCTCTTGTTGTTCTTTTGCTGAGATATTCCTCCTTTGTCTGCAACTTGAAATCTTTATGGATATATGTATCCCTTTCAAAACTTTCCCACCAATTAAAATCTTTAAACTCTTTAACTTTGTGTGCCAAGAAACTTACACGCCATTTTTTAAATTTTCATTGACTTTTAATGGTAAGTGCGAAGCCAAATTCACACAAGATTCTAGATCCTTCTACATCCTTCTAGATCAGATCTTTCTAGATCTCCACACCGCCATTAGTTTCTAGATCTCTAGGATTCTAGATCCTTCTACACTGCCAGTAGTTTCTAGAATCACATGTGGGATTCTAGATCCTCCTACATCACCAGTAGTTTCTAGATCATTCCAGATCTCCATCTGAGTCATATACAGGATTCTAGATCCTTCTTCTGCCTCTATAAATTTGTAATTTCTCTGGCCAAGGCCCAAGCCTGTTATGTAATGCAAAGTGATTTCTATTCTCCAGTGATTGTTTTATCTATTCTGTTGTTTCTGACTGAGTAATCTTGATATTTCTCCATTTGTCCGTCTCTGTGAATTATTCTCTACTATTTCCATCTAAGTATCTAAGTATAAATTCGTTGTGTGTTATGTATGCTCTGATCTAACAACTGGTATCAAAGTTACATTCGAATATCGATTGTGCAAGCCACTTAGTGCCATCGCCTTGCTCTAGCAACGTTCGTTAAACGTTGGTTGTTACCCCTAGAGCTGCTGAGAAACGATGGAACTAAAAGACAATTGCTGCAAGAAAAACAAGGACGTAAATCTATGTTGAAACGTGTTTATGGAGTTTGAAAAGTGGAGATCCGTGAAATTTGGAGTTGAAATGTGGTGTTCGTAAATTTTTTTTACATCAAGCTTGCACGTATATGTCAAGTTTTTTTTTTCTCAAACCAACATATGTATGTGTGAAATGTGAAAAGCTTAAAACATTATATATGTTTTTAGATTTATTATGAAACATATATAATTATATGTTGGAATTTTGAAAAGTATTTTTTAAAAAGAAGCAGAAATTTTGAAAAAAGGTATTTTAAAAGGAGGAAGGTCATTATTACTAAATTTTAACGAGTAATAATTAAAGTTTTATTTTTAAGTGGAGTTTTTTGTGTTTTGGCGTGTGAATTTGATTGAAAATGGAGACAATAGTTACAGATATGGAGAATTTGAGCGAGGCTAATTTTTCCCTATGGAAATCATAGATGTAGGATATACTGATTTTAAAGGATCAGTATTTGTCAATTGAGGGCACAATAAAGAAACCCTCATTGATGACAAATGAAGAGTGGAATAAGCTAGATAGAAGGGTGATTGCAACAATCTTCCAATATTTAGCAAAGAATGTTTATTTCAATGTGTCTGGAGAAAAGACGGCAGAAGGATTATGGAAGAAGCTCCATGGTCTATATGAGAAGAACACGGCATCAAACAAAGTGTTATTGATGAAGAAGCTTTATAGTCTCAAAATGAAGGAGGGTGCTTCAGTTACTGAGCACTTGAATGCATTTAATATTATTACTAATCAACTTTCCTCTATTAAAATCATTTTAGATGATGAAATTAGAGCTATTTTGCTAATGTGTTCTATGCCAGACAGCTGGGAAAATTTAATTGTAGCTATGAGCACTTCAACAACTAAAGGAACCCTGAAGTTTGATAATGTCAGCAGTAGTTTAATGAATGAGGAGCTGCGACGCAAGTCAATTGTGGAAAACCAGGGAGGAGAGGTTCTAGCTCTAGCTGATCATGGTAGGAGAATGTATCAAGGCCGGCAAGCGCGATCAATATCGAGAAGTCAATCAAAATCAAGGAGAGGAAGGATCATCTACTTTCATTGTGGCAAACCTGGGCACATGAAGAAAGAATGTCGATTCTGGAAGAAAGGACAAAAGGATCAGAGACCATCCAGTACAAATCACAAGTCATCTAGCACATATGAAGGTGAGACTACTGTTGTAGCCACAGATGGTGACGTGTTGTTTACTGTTTTAGTAGAAGATGCACGTGTATATACATATAGCAGTGGCTTTGATTGGATCCTTGACTCTGGGGCATCTCACCATGTAACCCCATGTAAAGATAGTTTTGTTTCATATAATCTCGATGATTATGGTAGAGTGCATTTGGGGAATAATCATTTTTGCAGTATTGTCGGAGTGGGAGATGTCCAGATCAAGATGAAAGATGGACAAGATATGTTGTTGAAACAGGTCAGGCATGTACCAGAAATGCACATGAGTTTAATATTTATGGGACAACTGGATGATGAAGGCTATTCAACAAGCTTTGGAAAAGGAGGCTGGAAAATTAGCAAAGGTGCATTGATCATGGCCAAAGGACACAAGACAAGAAAATTATACACCATGAAGACACTGATAGGAAAATCAGATTTGGCTACTGTCACAAAAGAAGGAAATTCAACAGATCTGTGGCATAAGCGTTTGGGTCAGATAAGCTAGAAGGGTTTAAAAATCCTTGTTGATAAAAATTTATTGCTAGGTTTGAAATCCTACAATCTTGATCTTTGTGAGCATTGTATATATGGTAGACAAAGAAGGGTTTCATTCCTTAGAGGTGGCCATGATAGAGAGAAAAATGTGTTAGAATTGGTACACTCGAATGTGTTTGGACCGGTTAACATCAAATCATTAGGAGGAGCATCATATTTTTTAACATTTATAGATGATGCATCCAGGAAAGTTTGGGCATATCCTATGAAAAATAAAAGTGAAGTGTTTCGAATATTTCAAAAATTCCATGTTGTTGTTGAAAGAGAGACTAACAAATTGCTGAAGTGTTTAAGAACAGATAATGGTGGAGAATATTGCTCAAATGCACTTAAGGAATATTGTAACAAGTTTGGCATAAAGCATGAGAAGATTGTGTCTAGTACTCCTCAACAAAATGGTGTTGCAAAAAGGATGAATTGCACCATTATGGAAAAGGTGCGAAGTATGTTGTCCAATTCTCGTTCAGAGAAGAATTTTTGGGTTGAAGCAGTCAGGACCACTTGCTACCTCATAAATAGATCTCCAACTACAGCCTTGGATGGCAGTATCCCTGAAGAAGTTTGGACTTGTAAGAATTTGAATTATTCTCACTTGAAAATATTTGGATGTGAAGCATTTGTACATATTCCTGAAGAAAATAGAACTAAGCTAGATGATAAATCTATGAAATGCATTTTTTTGGGATATGCGGATGAAGATCTTGGTTATCGTCTATGGGATCCAGTCAAACATAAAATTATTAGAAGCAGGGATGTTATATTTAATGAGTCAGAAGTGTTCAAGAGGACTGTAGGTGAGTTGGAGGTCAAGAAGGTTATTGACAGGTTTGAAGAGCAGCAGGAAAACATACCAGCAATACAAGAAAATGAACAACAAATTCAAGAGCATGAAGAACAACAAGTGGAAAATAATCAATAAGAAGAAGAAGGAATATTGCAGGAACCTTTACAGGATATTCAACCTGATAATGCACCACCATAGTTGGTTCGTAGATCTTCTAGGCCTCATAAGCCTTCACAAAGGTATCCTCCTTCAAACTATATTTTGTTGACTGATGAAGGTGAACCTAATTGTTTTCAAGAAGCTTGTAAAGTCGAGCACGGTAAAGAATGGAAGAAGAAATTAACTCTTTGCAGGAAAATAAAACTTGGGAGTTGGTAAACCTCCCAAAAGGTAGAAAGGGTCTACAAAACAAATGGGTGTACAGGAGTAAGTGTGAAGGTGACGAAAAGAAGGATAGGTATAAAGCAAGATTGGTGGTGAAAGGTTTTGCCCAAAAATAAGGTATTAACTTCACTAAAATTTTCTCACTTGTTGTTAAAATGTCAATCATTAGAGTCATTCTTGGTCTAGTTGTTGTTTTAGACCTAGAATGTGAATAGTTAGATGTAAAAATTGCTTTCCTTCCTGGTGAATTGGAGGAAGAAATTTATATGGAGCAGCCATAAGGCTTCATAGAAAAAGGCAAAGAAGGCCTTGTTTGTAGGTTGAAGAAGAGTCTCTATGGGTTGAAACAGGCATCTCAACAATGGTACAATAAATTTGATTCATTCATGTTGGAACATGGTTTTCAGAGGTTGGAAGCTAACCATTGTGTCTATATCAAGAGGTATGATCAAGGAAAGCATATCATATTATTGTTATATGTGGATGACATGTTGATTGTTGGGCATGATAAGAATAAGATCAATAGGTTGAAGAAATATTTGGGTAGCAAATTTGCAATGAAGGATTTGGGACCAGCACAACAGATATTGGGCATGCGGATTATGCGTGACAGGAAAAACAAAAGGTTGGGGCTGTCACAGGAAAAATATATCAAGAAGGTGCTTGACAGGTTTAATATGAAGGATTCCAAGCCAGTTGGTACACCCATTGCAGCCCACTTCAAGCTGAGTACTGAATTATGTCCTAGTAATGACAAAGAGAAATAAGAGATGCGCATAATTCCTTATGCTTCAGCAGTTGGCAGTTTGATGTATGCCATGGTATGCACACGACTAGACATTGCATATTCAGTGGGAGTAGTGAGCAAGTTCCTTACCAATCCAGGAAAACAACATTGGCAAGCAGTAAAATGGATTTTGAGGTATCTCAAGGGTACTAGTCATTATTGTTTATGTTTTGGTCATTGTTAGCACCTAAATCCGCCTTAGGCTAAAGGAAGGAAAAATTTAGGGTAACCACAAACCACGCTCAGTCTGGTAGCTAGCCCTACTAGAACAGGATAGGGCTCTCTCTGAGTCACGCTCAGTGAATAAACAAAATGATATGGTCTGAGATGACTTACAGTGAAATATTGATCTTAGGCTAGTAAGTAATTATGGATACAAGAAGCAATTTTTTATGAATGACTGAGTTTCTGGGATGGTATGGGACCAACGGACAACAATGAGCAGAGAATTTAATACAAAGGCACAGATTACTTCGTGAGGCAAGACAGGCGAAAAGTTTAGCAAATTAGTTTGAAATAACGCAGAATGGAGAGATTGCTTAGGAGGGTGAAAATGGCATAATCACATGAATCCTTTTCAACAGAAGAAAAACACACAGCGTGAAACTTTCCCACAGGCAGAGCAATAAAAATGAATTCTACCTTATCTTACTCAGAAAATTTCACTGGAAATAAATATGAAATGAGCTGTGAAACATAACGAAATACATATGAAACATAAAGAGACACATTTTCTACACTCACAACCACATGAATCTCATGAAACAGAGCCGCTTCCTTTTAATTAATCCTCTATCAAAATATACAATGAAGAACTGAGTTTCTCTCCCATAGTCTCCCAGAAATTACAAGCCAACCAACCCTTTGCAAATGGTTTGAATACAATAAATAGACCATGCCATGAGGAAATAGAACAACAAAGAGTTGGGGAGTTTCTCAAATCATTACAAAATGGAGATGGAAAGCCAACCATTAGCTACAGGTGCAACGTTACAAAAATGACAAATGGCTTGGGTGATCGTTTGCCTTCCTTTGCCACTTGGATAGAAGCCAAACTCTTTAAAATTTGCCTTAGTTTCTGAAAAAATTGAAATGTAGATGAGCAGGCCCACTTGCAGAAAGTTGTGAATCGAAATGTCGCGAACCGGAAGTGATTTGGCCTTTTTCTCTATATGCGTCGCGCCCAATTCTATATGCACCGCATCACTTTAGAGGTTGTTTTAAGGTACCTGCAGGGTTCCAAATTGTACCCAAGTGTGCTTGTTGGAAATCCTGGCCTATCGACTTTCCAACCCAAGTGGAATTTTTGAATTTGGTGCTCATTTTCCCCTCCCAATCTTCATTCTCCCAATATTGCTTCCTGTGTGTCAAAATAGGGGTAGAGAGGTCATTTTTTGAGTGTTTTTGACCTCCTGGAGACTCAAATCATGCCCAAATTTCTTGTCCATGCACCAGTAGTCATGATTTTTCATGCTAAATCCAAAAATGCAAACCATTTGGCATTTGGAGCCCCCAATCCTAAGCGTCGCGCCAGTGGCACGGCGCACAAGGAGAAGAAACCTGTGTTGTGACCAAAAATTTTCCATGTGACCAAAACTGCCCCAAATTTCTTGAAATTTGGGATGGAGGTTCTCTAAGAGGTACTATGCTGGGCCACAGAGGCTTCAGCCAAGATTCGAAGCCGATCTTGGTCTTTTTGCCTCTTTTGCCTCTTTGTCACTCTGCTCAATTTTGCCTTCAAGCTCCTTATCCGAGCCTTTGAACTCATGTTCCATGTCGTGTAATGATAAACCATCTGCCTCAGTATGGTATTGTCCCTGTCAGCCTTCTCCAGCAATCTCTCAAGGTGGATGTTGATACGCTCGAGCCAAGACCCACGGTCATTGTTAATTTCTTGCTCTAGTGGAGTGAGCTCAATCCTCCTATGTTGGGAAGCTTGGTGATTCTCACGGATGCTTTGCAGCTCCATGATCTTATGCTGGTCATCAAGCTATTTGTTCCTCTGCTCCAAATACCTGATGATCCATTTGGCCCTCTCCAAATTGAGTGACAAGTCATGGATCTCTGTTTTCTGCTCCTGGATGGTCCTCCTAAGTTTGGCACTCTCCTCATCTACATCATCATCATGAATGAGGATGAAGTTGGCCTCCTGTTCACCTGATGGCCCCTCATCATGCATGCGAATCTTGCCCTTGTATTGTACATGTGTTTTCGATGTCGGAAGCGAGGCCCCTTCCACCCCGGGTGGAGATAGCACTCACTTTGCTGCTGCAAACAAGTGCCTACTGCTTCTCTGATATGTGACGAATACTGGCATAGTAGTGGTCTCATGGCACTCATACTGATGAGAAGGACCACCTATCTCATGCTCAACCTCTGATAATACCTGTGAAGTGCTGAAGAGGTCACGGGAGATGAAGTCCTCCCAAGCAATGCCCTGCAATTCCCACTGATATCACCAAAATCCGGATAAGAGCAAGTGATAAACACTGTTAAGTTGCTGTTGAGGGTCTTGTGCTGCATGAAGGTGTTCATCCTCTCTATGTTCCTGCAAATGAAAAATGGGAGGTTCATCATCTGTACCCTGGTAAAGTGCATGAGAAACCTGATGTGGTAGGCATATAGACGAGAGAACCTCCCCTCACAGCTGAAGTACTTCATGATCAATTTCATGAGTGGAGCATATTCATATCTAAAATATCTGAATGGAAAGACTCTTGTGAGATGCCTCATGAATCTGGCCTTAATGTAAGGCTCATAATGTTGCTTATCCACCTTCTTTTTCTTGTGCCACTGTTCACCAACATTTGGTATGCCGGTTGCTAATGAGATAGTTTCGGGTGTCAATGTAAAGGTGACCCCGGCCAAGATAGAGTGACCTCCATGTAGGTGAAGCACAAAAATATGGGCTAACTCATGATGATCTCTAACATTAGCCACCCTTTGACAAAATTCATAACATGATAGATGCTAGAAGCATGACATAGCAAGAGGGCAGGCCTGCAATTCAGTGAGGGTAGTTGGCTCATCCCTAACATGTTTTCCACTTTTGTGATGTCTCCTGGGAGCCTGTTCTTCCAAGGATGAATCACTCTGGGTTCCCATCTCATACTTCGATGAATGCTCTGATTCCATGACTGTTGTGTGTACTGTACTTGGCCTGCACTTTGATGATAATATGAAACTAGGTGTTGTTGTGATATCTGCCACCAAGGGGAACAATGAAAAAAGGGAGTATTAGGAGGGGAATAATATGATGGGAATAGGGGTTATGGGGGACATTTTTTTTCAGGGATATGTAGGGGGGTTTGGGGATTTTATAGGGTAGGGTTTTGGGGTTTTATACTTGACAAATGAGTGGCGGAGATAGGGAATAGGGTAAGAATGTTTTTAGGGTAGGGAGAATAGGGAAAAATGGGATAGGGGAAATAGGAAAAAATGGGATAGGGGGGAAGGGAAAAATGGAGAAAAGGGGAAAAATGAGAGGGAGGAAGAACCTTGGCATCAAACACCACAATTTTGCAACCCTAGCAACAATGGCTTTGATGTTTTCTAGGGGTAGGTTTTATGAGTTTTTGTTGTAATTATACATAGCCATGAACCACCATAACCTTCACAAAAATACATGAGCAAGCCAAGAGACAGACCCTACCTGGAAATTACAGAGATTTCAAGGTGATTGATTGCAAGTTTGGCACGATTTCGGGCCTCCACGGGTGTAAGCCACGCATCAAACCCAGTGCGCCACGCTCTGTGTGTGCACCGCGCCCGTATAAACTTTGCACTGTGGGGTGGCGCTGTGTGTGGCATGCTCTTTATATGCGTCGCGCCCCTCTGTGTGTGTGTCGCGCTCTGGAAAATGCCTCCAATTTCACTCCAAACATGCACTTTGCTCTCCCAATGACTTTGCACTATTTCTCTATGGCCTTGATTTGCACAATGACCTTGTTTGCTTATGGAAACCTCTATTTAAGGACTTTGAAGTCATGGGTTTAATTTTTTCTTCTTCAAAAACCCACTTTGCTAATGTTTCATTTTGGCTCTTTTCACTGACTTAAAGCAACACTGAATTTCACTTTTCCCTTTGAATTTTTAGCTCAAATGATGAAATTTTCGACACTCTTTGCAGGGGTTGCATGACAGGGTATTTGGCCATGGAAACCATGACTGCACCTGAAGAAATAAACTGGCGAATTTTTTGAAAATTATATCACAAATGACACACTGTTTGACTTTTCTTCAAAACAGAGTTTTGAAGAACAGTCGCAATTTGTCAACATGACGATGAAGATCTCTAAATCATAACTTTGTAAGGGCCTCACTCTGGCCTGCATGGCTTTATTGGACATGGTTAAAGACCAATTTATCTGATCCCTAGACCTAATGACTGAAAATGACTCTCGTCCATTAAAGGATCGAACATTGACTGTCATGGACTTTAGTGAACCTTGACAAAAGACCCGAGCCAGTAGGTGCCAGACATGAGGAGGACTATCTAACAAGACCTTTTCCGTCAGATTATTGGCATGCCTCTAGCGGAATGTAGCTGAGTGAATGGAGCGGGACTCCTAAAAGTGAAATTCATAAAGATTTTTGATCTCTAACGGAGGACTGACAAGACCGACTCTAACATTGGCTCCAATGGGGGATGGTAGCTCCTTGGAGGTGCCAAGAATAGCAGATTTCTGGAAGAGCTAGACAATGCCTTCGTCCATTGGGCTATGGAGTCATTATTTCGACAAACAACACAAGGCTCTAACTCATTTATGAAACTAAAATGACCAAAAAACTAACTCAAACTTGACATTGAAATGACTTGAACACTAACTTGACAAACTCAAACCAAATTGAAATAAAAATGGTATTTACAGTGACAGTGGAAGCAGCGTTTAATAACTCAGAAATGGTACCGCTTGAGCAGCTGACCATTGATTGGTCCTCCTGGACAATCTTCCCCGTTCATTTTCTTCAGAAGAAAGGCATTTTGACCCCGATATGCTGCAATCTTGAAGGGACCTTTCCAGAGGTTCTCGAACTTGCTGTGCTTACCCTTTTCCTCATTCCTTGCATCCCACTTCAGCGCCACATCATCCAACTGAAATTTGTCCGCCTTTGCCTTTCTGTCATAAATTTCCTTGATCTTCTCCTAGAATTTGGATGTGTTCTAGAAAACTTCTTCTCTGGTTTGCTGTAAGTGGACCATTTGATTCAACCTTCTCTGCATGGGATCTTCTTCACTGTTGGCCTCCTGAAGAAGTTTGACTACCGGGGCAACGAGAGAGGTAGGAAAATCTGTATCAACTCCATAAACAAGCTCAAAAGGTGATGTACCAATGGATTTCTTCTTACTGACCCGATCTGCCCAAAGTGCATTGACCAACCTCTTGTGCCAGATCTTCTTATTTATTTCCAGCAGCTTCTTGATGATGTTGACCAATGATTTATTCGAAGACTCTACCAATCCATTGCCTTGCGAATGATAGGCAGTTGAGTGACCCAAGATGATGTGATATTTATGACAAAACTCTACCATCCTTTTTGATTTGAAAGCTGTTGCATTATCAATGATTAACTTATTCGGGAGACCAAAGCGAGACAAGATGTTATTTTCAAGGAATGAAATGATTACCGCATCTGTAGCTTATCTGGTGGGAATTGCCTCGATCCATTTCGTGAAATAGTCTGTCGCTGTGAGGATCCATCTGTGCTGACTGGAAGAAACGGGATGAATTTCACCAATGAAATCTAACCCCCATTGCTGGAAAGGGGCACACACCTCAATAGGCTTAAGTGGTAAAGGTTGTAACTTTTGTCGTCCTTCGAAAATCTGACACTTATGATAGCTCTTGACCATCTTATATACATCAGCAAACAATGTCGGCCAATAGTATCCCGCTCTCAGAATTTTATTTGTTGTTGATTTCCAAAAAAGGTGACCACCAAAGTCTCCTTGGTGGCAGTCCTCCATGACCTTCTTTGCTTCCTTTTCCACCAAACAATTTAATAGAACGCCACTGGGATCTTTCCAATACAGTGCAGAATTTAGAATGCAAAACTTGGCAGCCTTCAACTTGAGTGTTCTCGCTTTGTTTCTAGTCATGCCGGGTGGTGGTGACAAATTTTTAAGCACATATAGGATATCTGAATACCACGGAGAAAGAGAAAACATTTCAGATACCTGAATTGATGATCCCTCCTCATTCTCATCGGACATAGCAGCGATCATATTTATGTCCAAGGCGTTCAAGTTTGATTCGGCCATTAACTTTGCCAATCCCTGTCCTTTAACCAGCTTTGTGGGCTTTATTTCCACATCATATTCCAACAAAGCTGCAATCCATTTGCCTCATCTACCTTCCAGAACGGTCTGTACTAAAACATCTTTGACAGCAACGTTAGGAACATAGGCCAAAATATGAGAATGTAGAATATATACCCAGAAATATTTCAATGCTTTCACAAGTGCAAGGGCTTGCTTCTCAATGATGTTGTATTTTAAGGCTGCATCTCTTATAGCTTTGCTGAAGAATGAAATGGGTCTTTCATGATCATCTCTTTTCTGCAATAACACCGCTGCCATAGTATGCTCTGAAGCGAATGAAAACAATATGAAATCCTGAGTGTAGTCTGGGCTAACTAGAACGGGAGCTGAGCAAAGAGCCAATTTGACCAAATTGAAAGATTTTACAGCCTCCTCTGTCCATTTCACTTGGTTGTCCTTCTTAAGCATGTTTATCATCTCCCTTAGGTGCTCAGCAAGATTAGGTACAAAGCAGTGTAGAAAATTCATTTTACCATTGAAAGATTGTATCTCTTTCTTATTCCGAGGCAGATCGATTTGATGAATCGCTTATACACGTGTTGGGTCAATACGAATGCCATCTTTGGAGATAATGTGCCTGAGAAGTTTTCCTTCCTCCACAGCGAACAAACTCTTTTTCGGATTCAGTGACAAGCCATATTTTCTACACTTTTGGAAGACAGTTTTTAGATGGCACATGTGCTCTTCATCAGATTTGGAAAACACCGTCAAATCATCCAGGTACACAACCAAAAAGACATCCTTCTCATTTGCAAAAGCCAAGTCCATTGCCCGCTGAAATGTGACACCTGCTTTCTTCAAACTGAAAGGCATTTTAGCGTAATGAAAGGTTCCCCATGGAGTGGTGAACGATGTCTTGTCTCGGTCATCTTCATGGATAGAAACTTGGTTATATCCGGAATAACCATCAAGTAGTGACATACGAGATGCTCCCACTACTTGCTGAAGTATATGGTCCATTTTGGGCAGTGGATAGTTGTCTTTCAATGAAACTTTATTGATATTTCTAAAATCAATGCATAAGCGAATCTCACCTGTCTTCTTTCGTACAGGCACCAAATCAGAGATCCAATCTAAAAATCTGATGGGAACAATGATTCCTGATTTGTACAACCTGTTGATCTCCTTTTCAATTGATGGCAGCAGCTTTGGATTAAGCCTTCTCAACTTTTGTCTGAATGGTTTCTGATTGGGCTTGATGGGTATAATGTGCTGAATTATATTGGTATCGTATGTCTTTAAGTCAGAATAGTCCCAAGTGAACACATCTGCAAATGAAGACAACAAACTGATATATTTGTCCTTTATTTTTGGTGGCAATGCTTTAGACAGTTTTACCAATTCAGTATTAGCAGTTGTTCCGATATTGACCTCTTCTACACCCTTCTTTGTTGGCTGCAACATTGGCTTTCAAGCTACATCATCTTGATCAAAACGTTCTTCTAAAGGTATCAAACCTTTAGGAATAACGTTATTCTTTAGCTGCAACATGCCCATTTCATTGATCTGCATCTCATCTGCACCATTACCTTTACCATCGTCATTTTCTACATCAATTGAGGTCTCTTTGGACTTGCCTTTGTTTTGCAGAAAATCATCAATCTCCTCATCATCTTCGAAAACTTGCCAATATCTCTGATTGTTCGGGACAATCAGACGATGCTTGACATGGATTTCAAATTTATTGCTGGAGTTCATTGCGATCTTCAAACTACTTGTTGCCTTAGCCAGAGCATCAACAATACTATTTTGTATACGAGGCACACATGTCAAGGTGTATTCTAAAAATAATTTTAGGATGTCTAGAACTGTGTTACAGTAAGCATGCATCCTAGGATGCTTTGCTTATATTCACCTCTGACCTGCTTAATCACCAATTCGGATTCGCCATATACCGAAATCCTCTTAGCATTCAGCTTTCTTAGAATTTTTAGGCCAGCAATCAGAGCTTCATACTTAGCTTCATTGTTTGAACAATCAAAAGACAACTTGTAAGAGCATACCCGCATGTTACTAGGGACTTTGTTCGGGGCGGAGAAAGGACTGTGTACCCAAATTCCAATTCCAGTGCCATCATTTCCCAATGCTCCATCGAAATCCATGGTCCACAAACCTTCTTCCTCCTCTTGCAAGTGTTGGAAACCTGTTTTCTATGCCTTGTCTGCTTGCTGTCCATTACTTTCAGCTGATCGCCCAACGGTGTTCTACTGTTCTTGTCCTTCCTTCTTTAAAACTCCTCTGAAATTTTTTGTTATTTCCGGAATATCATCTGCTTCTACTAACTGACTATCGATATCATTGAAACGATCAGAATACAAAACAAAAGACTCTAAATCTGTATGTACATAATTAATCGGATGATTTATTGGTTCTCCTTGCTTGTGATCATGTATTTCATTTTTTTTCCGATACAATTTCCTCATTTGGCCAAACACCGGAATCATTGCATAGGAGAAATCTAGTTGTAGTGTCCCTTTCAATTTCGCTACCCAAGACCTGGAAAGAAGCATGCCAAAACATTGGAGGAATATCTGCTACAACAACATCCATCAAAACTTTTTCATTGGGAGCTGATCCAGACTCACACAGAGTCTTTGTAGCCGACACATCTTCTCTGCTGGAATCAAATGAATAGAGATCATGGTATTTTCGGGTGATGTCCAGACCCAGTTTATCCATGATAGCCTTGGGCACGAGATTGTGAGAAGCTCTGGAATCGAACATGGCATTATGTAACACAAAATCATGCAATCTTAAACTGATATAAAAAGGTGGCATATCACTATCACGAGACTCACCATTCGATACTAGCCCAAAGATCATTTCAGGTTGATCATCTTTGACATTCACCATGTCATACATTGGGTCCAAATTCAGCATTTTAGATACTTGACCTCTATAACTGTTGTTCCTCATTATTTCAGTCAAGGGAATGGATACTTTCAATTTAGAAATCTCATTCTCTAAATTAAAAGTGGGAGCCTTTTCTACCTCTTTGACTGGGATTTCTTTCCTTCCCTTTTCTTTCGATGCAATTTGCTGATTTGATTGTTCTGCTGATGGTGATTTGCTGTTATCCGGATCAACCGCTTCCTTTCCTCTCCTTTGTGCAACTATTGAATCATTCTTTGATGCTTCAACATCCTTCCTCTTCTGAATTGGTTTGACTGGCACATCTATGTTTCTAAGTGAATATCGCTGCTGCTAGGCGGATAGAGCATTCATATAGCCTCTTTGGTACTCATCTAATTCTTCCTCCAAAACAGTGTCGTTTGCTAGAATGAAGTTTGCATCTTTTTGTATAGCCGAACTTTCTGCATACTCCTCATCCTCAGTGAGATAAATAGGAAAATCATCAGGAGTAAAGAGGTGGTTTTCTTCGCCTATTATATTCTCGTCCTCATCTGATTCTGGTCCATGCACAAAATTTTGTTGCAAAGGTGGTTGTACTGGCTACTATGCTGTCTGCTCTTGGGCTCGCCGATCTCTCTGCCTTATTCTATATTGTGGCTGTTGCTGGCCACAGAAGTTAGGATTTCTAACTTGTGGCTCAGGTTTGTCAAGTTTCACCCTTTCAAGCATTTGCTCTACCTTCCGGAGTAGTTGATATATCGAGGAAGATTCTTCTTTTACGGTGACCATCTTTTCTGCCTTTGCTCTAGCTCTCTTGGTCAACATATTTGCTTCAACGCTGACCGCTATCTTCTGCATGTCTTCCATTGTGGTTGATTCTCTCTCTCTTAATTGATAAGCCATGTCAGCATCAAAACCATCCGGGAACTTTACCCTGGCTAGCCCCACAGGTGGCCTTAGATGATCAAGAATTTTATTATACAGAATTGAATCTAACGCAGTAGTCTTGAACCGACTCACCAACGTTTCGTTTGATTTGCTCATATTCGACCAGAATTTGAAGAGGATTCTTTTTCACTTCCCGGTGATTTAAAAACTGTCTTTGTAGGTTGGCCAAGGTAGCGATACGTGCAGCCGTCAAGCCTCTGAACCATTTCCTCACTTCACCTGCAAATGTCTGTACAAAGAGTCTCATTGCCACATTCTCTGCATCGATCTCATGAAGTTCATAGAAATCTGCCATTCTGTCCACATGTTGTTGAGCAGTAATGCTGTTAGGAGTGCCATCAAAAAATGGGATTTTGCTTTGATAATCTGCAGGCATATCATCCAAGACTTGAGGCAGAACAAGGGGTGCAAAACGAATAGCCATCACTCTTGGTGGATTTGGCCTTGGAGGTGTTGGAGGAGTGTGCACAGTTTGTAGGGGGCTAGCAATTGGAGTTTGAAGATGAGTTGTAATGGAATTATCAATTGACTGGTTAGCCCTTTCTGTCTCCAAGTCTACAAGAAACTATGGATTGTGGACAGTTGATTCAATCGCCCTTTCGGATTTGGTCTCAAACAATGATAGTTCAAACTGCTCATCAAAATCTAGCTCTTCAAGATACTCAAAAATGTCGGGGCATGAATGGGATTTGAACACGGGAGATATAGAGCTCTCTTGACGACAAATTCTTGAAATCAAATTGGGATTTTCGCAGATGTGCGAAGGATCTGAATTAGGATTAGCTCTGGTATATCTTCTAGAAGCCAGTGTGCTATTGAGAAAAATCAAAGGACACAACTAACTTGCTCAGCCTATCAAATCCTAAGCTTATCATCCGAAAGCTTAGAATTATGAAGAAGTAAGGGGAGTAATTTGTCCCCAGCGGAGTCGCCACTATGTTAGCACCTAAATCCGCCTTAGGCTGAAGGAAGGCAAAATTCAAGGTAACCACAAACCACGCTTAGTCTGGTAGCTAGCCCTACCAGAACAGGAGAGGGCTCTCTCCAAGTCACGCTCAATGAATAAACAAAATGATATGGTCTGAGATGACTTACAGTGATATATTGATCTTAGGCTAGTAAGTAATTATGGATATAAGAAGCAATTTTTTATGAATGACTGAGTTTCTAGGATGGTATGGGACCAACGGACAGCAATGAGCAGAGAATTTAATACAAAGGCACAGATTACTTCGTGAGGCAAGACAGGCGAAAAGTCTAGCAATTTAGTTTGAAATTATGCAGAATGGAGAGATTGCTTAGGAGGGTGAAAAGGGCATAAGAACATGAATCCTTTTCAACAGAAGAAAAACACACAGCGTGAAACTTTCTTACAGGCAGAGCAATAAAAATGAATTCTACCTTATCTTACTCAGAAAATTTCATTGGAAATGAATATGAAATGAACTGTGAAACATAACGAAATACATATGAAACATAAAGAGACACATTTGTCACTCACAACCACATGAATCTCATGAAACAGAGCCGTTTCTTTTCATTAATCCTCTGTCAAAATATACAATGAAGAACTGATTTTCTCTCCCACAGTCTCCCAGAAATTACAAGCCAACCAACCCTTTGCAAATGGTTTGCATACAATAAATAGACCATGCCATGAGGAAATAGAATGACCAAGAGTTGGGGAGTTTCTCAAATCATTACAAAATGGAGATAGAAAGCCAACAATTAGCTACAAGTGCAGTGTTACAAAAATGACAAATGGCTTGGGTGACCGTTTGCCTTCCTTTACCACTTGGATAGAAGCCAAACTCTTTAAACTTTGCCTTAGTTGCCGAAAAAAGTGAAAATGTAGTTGAGCAGGCCCACTTGGAGAAAGTCACGAATCGAAATGTCGCGAACTGGAAGTGATTTGGCCTTTTTCTCTATATGCGCCACGCCCAATTCTATATGCGCTGCGCCACTTTGGAGGCTGTTTTGAGGTACCTGCAGGAGTCCAAATTGTGCCCAAGTTTGCTTGTTGGAAATCCTAGCCTGTCTACTTTCTAACCAAAGTGGAATTTCTGAATTTGGTGCTCATTTGCCCCTCCAAATCTTCATTCTCCCAAGATTGCTTCCTGTGTGTCAAAATAGGGGTAGAGGAGTCATTTTTTGAGTTTTTTTGACCTCTTGGAGACTCAAATCATGCCCAAATTTCTTGTCCATGCACCAGTAGTCGTGATTTTGCATGTTGAATCCAAAAATGCAAACCATTTGGCATTTGGACCCCCCAATCCTAAGCGTCGTGCCAGTGGCACGGCGCACAGGGAGAAAAAACCTGTGTTGTGACCAAAATTTGCCATGTGACCAAAATTCTCTAAGAGGTACTATGCTGGGCCACAAAGGCTTCAGCCAAGATTCGAAGCCGATCTTGTTCTTTTTGCCTCTTTTGCCTCTTTGTCGCTCTGCTCAATTTTGCCTTCAAGCTCCTTATCCGAGCCTTTGAACTCATGTTCCGTGTCGTGTAATGATAAACCATCCGCCTCAGTATGGTTTTTTCCATGTTGGCTTTCTCCAACAGTCTCTTAAGGTGGATGTTGATACGCTCGAGCCAAGACTCACAGTCATTGTTAATTTCTCACTCTAATGGAGTGAGCTCAATCCTCCTATGTTGGGCAGCTTGGCGATTCTCACGGATGCTTTGCAGCTCTATGATCTCATGCTGGTCCTCAAGCTGTTTGTTCCCCTGCTCCAAATACCTGATGATCCATTTGGCCCTCTCCAAATTGAGTGACAAGTCATGGATCTCTGTTTTCTGCTCCTGGATGGTCCTCCTAAGTTTGGCACTCTCCTCATCTGCATCATCATCATGAATGAGGATGAAGTCGACCTCTTGTTCACCTGATGGCCCCTCGTCATGCATTGGCCTCTTGCCCTTGTCTTGTACCTGTGTGTCAATGTCGGAAGCGAGGCCCCTTCCACCCCGGGTGGAGATAGCATTCACTTTGTTGCTGCAAACAAGTGCCTACTGCCTCTCTGATATGTGACGAATACTGGCATAGTAGTGGTCTCATGGCGCTCATACTGATGAGAAGGACCACCTATCTCATGCTCAACCTCCGATAATACATGTGAAGTGCTGAAGAGGTCACGGGAGATGAAGTCCTCCCAGGCAATGCCCTGCAATCCCAACTGGTGATCCGACAAAATCCGGATAAGAGAAAAGTGATAAACACTGTTAAGTTGCTGCTGAGGGGTCTTGTGTTGCATGAAGGTGTTCATCCTCTCTATGTTCCTGCAAATGAAAAATGGGAGGTTCATCATCCGTACCCTGGTAAAGTGCATGAGAAACCTGATGTGGTAGGCATATAAACGAGAGAACCTCCCCTCATAGCTGAAGTACTTCATGATCAATTTCATGAGCGGAGCATATTCATCTCTCAAATATCTGAATGGAAAGACTCTTGTGAGCTGCCTCAAGAATCTGGCCCTAATGTAAGGCTCATAATGTTGCCTATCCACCTTCTTTTTCTTGTGCCACTGTTCACCAACATTTGGTATGCCGGTTGCTAATGAGATAGTTTCGGGTGTCAATGTGAAGGTGACCCCAGCCAAGACAGAGTGACCTCCATGTAGGTGAAGCACAAAACGACGGGCCAACTCATGATGAACTCTAACATTAGCCACCCTTTGACAAAATTCAAAACATGATATATGTTGGAAGCATGACATAACAAGAGGGCAGACCTGCAATTAAGTGAGGGTAGTTGGCTCATCCCTAACATGTTTGCCACTTTTGTGATGTCTCCTAGGAGCCTGTTCTTCCGAGGATGAATCACTCTGGGTTTCCATCTCATACTCCGATGAATGCTCTGATGTCATGACTGTTGTGTGTATTGTACTTGGGCTGCCCTTTGATGATGGTATTAAACTAGGTGTTGTTGTGATATCTGCCACCAAGGTTAACAATGGAAAAAGGGAGTATTAGGAGGGGAATAATATGATGGGAATAGGGGTTATGGGGGACATTTTGTTTCAAGGATATGTAGGGGGTTTGTGGATTTTATAGGGTAGGGTTTTGGGGTTTTATAGTTGACAAATGAGTGGAGGGGATAGGGAATAGGGTAGGAATGCTTTTAGGATAGGGAGAATAGGGAAAAATTCGATAGGGGAAATAGGAAAAAATGGGATAGGGGGGAAGGGAAAAATGGAGAAAAGGGGAAAAAATGAGAGGGAGGAAGAACCTTGGCATCAAACACCACAATTTTGCAACCCTAGCAACAATGGATTTGATGTTTTCTAGGGGTAGGTTTTATGAGTTTTTGTTGTAATTATACATAGCCATGAACAACCATAACCTTCACAAAAATACATGAGCAAGCCAAGAGACAGACCCTACCTGGCAATTAGAGAGGTTTCAAGGTGATTGATTGCAAGTTTGGCACGATTTCGGGCCTCCACAGGTGTGCGCCGCACAGCAAACCCAGTGCACCGCGCTTTGTGTGTGCGCCACGCCCGTATAAACTTTGCACTGTGGGGTGGCGTTGTGTGCGCCACGTTCTTTATATGCGCCGCGCCCCTCTGTGTGTGCGCCGTGCTCTGGAAAACGCCTCCAATTTCACTCCAAACACGCACTTTGCTCTCCCAATGACTTTGCACTATTTCTCTATGGCCTTGATTTGCACAATGACCTTGTTTGCTTGTGAAAACCTCTATTTAAGGACTTTGAAGTCATGGGTTTAATTTTTTCTTCTTCAAAAACCCACTTTGCTAATGTTTCATTTTGGCTCTTTTCACTGACTTAAAGCAACACTGAATTTCACTTTTCCCTTTGAATTTTTAGCTCAAATGATGAAATTTTCGGCACTCTTTGCAGGGGTTGCATGATAGGGCATTTGGCCATGGAAACCATGACTGCACCTGAAGAAATCAACTGGCGACTTTTTTGAAAAATTTATCACAAATGACACACTGTTTGACTTTTCTTCAAAAAAGAGTTTCGAAGAACAGTCGCAATCTGTCAACATGACGATGAAGATCTCTGAATCATAACTTTGTAAGGGCCTCACTCTAGCCTGCATGGCTTTATTGGACATGGTTGAAGACCAATTTATGTGATCCCTAGACCTAATCACTGAAAATGACTCTCGTCCATTAAAATATCGAACATTGACTGTCATGGACTTTAGTGAACCTCGACAAAAGACTTGAGCCAGCAGGTGCCAAACATGAGGGGGACTATCTAACAAGACCTTTTCCGTCAG
The DNA here is from genome assembly GCA_000404065.3 of Pinus taeda. NCBI lineage: Eukaryota > Viridiplantae > Streptophyta > Pinopsida > Pinales > Pinaceae > Pinus > Pinus taeda. Next base: position 10,572 of record APFE030433201.1, on the reverse strand, counting down.
ATTATTGGCATGCCTCTAGCGGAATGCAGCTGAGTGAATGGAGTGGGACTCCTAAAAATGAAATGCATAAAGAGTTTTCATCTCTGACGGAGGACTGAGAAGATTGACTCTAACAGTCATGATAAGACTGTGCTTGGAGGATTTACAGATGTGGATATGGCTGGAGATATGGATACTAGAAAGTCCACTACAGGTTATTTGTATACATTTGTAGTTGCAGCAGTATCTTGGGTGTCAAGGCTACAAAGAATAGTAGCCCTCTCTACAACAGAAGCAGAGTACATAGCTGCAACAGAAGCTTGTAAAGAGATGTTGTGGATGCAGCAATTCTTAGGAGAGATAGGAATAAAGTAGGACAAATATGTGCTATATTGTGATAGTCAGAGTGCCATTCACTTAGCAAAAAACCCAGCATTTCATTCAAAAACCAAGCACATTGACTTAAGGTACCATTGGATCCGGCATGTGTTGGAGGAAGAACACTTATCCTTGGAAAAGATCCATACAGATAGGAACCCTGCTGATATGCTCACTAAGATTCTACCACAAAATAAACATGAGTTATGTAGAGGCATGGTAGGACTGGGTGTGACTTGATGACTCTTATTTGGCTTCAAGTGGAAGAATGTTAAGTGTGAAGCCAAATTCACACAAGATTCTAGATCCTTCTGCATCCTTCTAGATCAGATCTTTCTAGATCTCCACACCGCCATTAGTTTCTAGATCTCCAAGATTTTAGATCCTTCTACACTGGCCAGTGGTTTCTAGAATCACATGCTGGATTCTAGATCCTCCTAAATCGCTAGTAGTTTCTAGATCATTCTAGATCTCCATCTGACCCACATACATGATTCTAGATCTTTCTTATGCCTCTATAAATTTGTAATTTCTCTAGCCAAGGAAAGCAAGCCAAGGCCCAAGCCTGTTATGTAATGCATAGTGATCTTTGTTCTCCAGTGATTGTTTTATCTATTCTGCTGTTTCTGACTAAGTAATCTTGTTGTTTCTCCATTTGTCCGTCTCTGTGAATTATTCTCTACTATTTCCATCTAAGTCTCTAAATATAAATTGGTTGTGTGTTATGTATGCTCTGATCTAACATTTAATGGGTTTTATGGATCTGCATTGCTAATCTCCACTTAAGTTGTTTTAACATATGCAGACTGCAAAAGATAAATACCACCTGCAACAGAAATTGACCCAAACAAAACCAGAACCAAAGATGCAGTGAAATATCCAAGGCGCTAATAAAAATATGTCCGCTGCAATAATTGTTTAAATTCTGTCGATTCCAATGAAATATCTAAGGCCCGGTAGATAAACATTGAGCATAAACAATGTCAGAACAGGCCGCGGGTTATTTAAAAATGAAGTCCACGAGTTGCCTCAGATTGTCTCCATAAGACTGGCGGAAAAACCCTTTTTTTAACATGAAAATAACCCTAGGCTTCCTTCGATCACTTCTTCAAGAATTTTCTAGCTGCATAAAATAATTCGTGTCTGTGAAATTTAATCACCTTAATGCAATTCCTCATTTACTCTTGCTCTAAACAATTTTTACTTCCACGCAGTCTCTCATTAAATTTTGCACAATGCAATAAAAAAGCTCTACTCCTATCTCACTGCTTCTATCTGGATGTGGGTCTCCAATGCATCTCATATGTTCACAGGTTCCCAATGTGTAGCAACGTGACTTTCCGCAACGAAAATCTCTTCTCAGCTGCTTCACTTCATGGAATGACCAACACTATTCTTTAAATTTCAAGCAATGTGTACAATGATTATTAGGCAGCATATACAATTTAATTGGCATCGATCCAAGTGTTAGTATAATCATTCATCTTAGAAAGAAAACAATCCATCACAAAAACTCTTAGCTGGATAATCATAAGAAACCATAAATTTTGAACATGCGCCTGGACCAGAATGTATCCTCAATGCCAGAACTCAAAATTTTTTATGCTTGAACCTGTTCCTTGAATATGCATTTGCCTCCGTCCCAATTGTATTGTTGCAGCGTATTCCATTGGAAATTTTTGAATTTATGCAGCTTTTGTTGGATGATTTTTTTCATGCTCTCACTAGTATTATCTACACATGTTTTAGGCCTTCAATTGTGCACCTTATGCCGTAGGTAACGACCACGATCTTTTCTAGAAAATGTAGCAAACTCCTCCTTCAAACATTCCCCAATAAAGCCAACTAGGTGTGCCCTTCTCTCTACCATCTCCAACACTAATATAATATTGCAATTTGTTTATAATCATTTCACATAATAGAAATCTATACAAACATTCAACGCATTATCTCTTCATAATTCTCAGCAAAGGCACCCTATTGTACATAAATTTGCTTCAAAACATTATATTCATTAATTAATACAGAAAAAATCAATATAGGAAGTATTGTCACTCTCGTTCCTCTCAATACAAAGGAGCATAACTATCAGCTCTGATACCAAATAATGTAGCCATATGGCCGCAAATCCCAAATTAATGCAAACCTAAGACTGAGTCTGCCCAATCCTAGGATTTCATTTTGTATATAGTGTGCCCTGGTTGAAAACCGCACTTTGTTTCAACACTCAACGCTCCACAGAAAGAGAATCCATAGTGTTTGAATGCATAATCGATTCCTCAATAGGATCCTCACACATTGACCTTGTCTCAGGGCTTCTCCTTCATGTAAATTTCCTTCGGTTCAGTCTCCATGGTGGGTTTCTAAATTTTGTTGTGTCGTGGCCAATGCATCCACTTACATCTTGTGCAAAATATCATGTCAAGATTGAAAGAGAAGGCATGCCTCGAGTCTCCCGATGATTCTACCACACTTCCAACTCTTTCCTCCATCAAAGACTAACAACTCAGAGCTCGAAAAATTCATTCCCAATCCCTATCGGAACAAGGGTCACATGCACAACCATCACAAGTTTCTTGAAGCATCTCATCTCTTTCCTGTGCCCTCTCTATATATAACTACGCGCGCTTCTCTTGGCTCCATACACATAATTACTTTGATTTCATTATAGCCTCCAGATCACCATTGAGATTTGATATCACCATGCGAGATAAGATCTGGCATATCACGCATATATGACAATCCAAGGTAGATCCCACATTCAGTACGCAAATATGGAAATCCAATGAAATCTCCCACCACTCGCCTCTCTAATCAGACCTCACAAATCTTGAGGCAAACCTTTCAATCAACACAATTTTCAATGAGCGACTCAACACAACGCTACACTCTGAGCTCAACAAATATATTGACTCTCTACAAGATTTACCTGGAACGAATTGCACACATAATCTATTCACCCTCACGCACACTGTGTTTTTGTATTTTCATTAATATAACATAATATAATTACATAGGCCAGTAGCCATACTCGCAATGCCCAATTTACAGCTTCTGGCCAACCTCCTTAATGCTTTAAATGTTTACAATATATACAAACAGAAATCTGAACTAATTTCAGTTTAGATTCAACAATCTTTCAATTTCTCCTAAAGTTTTTTCTAGTTCCATTTTTATTCAACCAAATCTTATATTATATCTCTAAATCTCTAAAATCTTTATCAGATATCAACTAACCTAAATTTCTCATGTCTTCCTACATTCAAAAACATTTACAAATATTCCAACATTAAAAATTACATTAATTCAATACTTAGAAAATTAACTCCCTTAAACACACAAGACCCTAGATTCTACTAAATGTACAAAATTTGGAACCATGACCCGTGAATTTTATTTTTTCAACATAAAAACCAAATTCTTTTATGTTGCGAGAGGAAAAAAGTGATGATAAATGTGACACCACACATTTGCATCCTCAAGTTTAGGCAAGCTAGAACATATTGTTATTCATTCCGTCAAGAAATGAATCTAGATAAAATTGTTCCCTAGTAGACAATGTTTTTTTCTAATTAGTTAGGTAATGGAAAAAAATGACCTAATTTTATAGTCTAATAATATATTATGAAAAAATAATCTGTGTCTTAGATTTAAAATATAAAAATATTATTAATTAAATTATAAGTTTCATATTTATATTATTTCATTTTTAATACTAAACAAAATCACTTTTTTTTTAAATTAAAATAGAGGAAAAATGCCTTACACATCTTATATTATTATATTTTCAAACCATATATATATATAACTTTTTTTTTAAAACACTTCATCATAACTAAATATTATCAAATCATTCTTAATAATAATTTAAAATAAGAAATATTTTAAAACTTTCTGGTTTAAGATGATGATTAAATAATTCATATTTTTATTTGATAATATAAAATAATCAATAAGCATATTTATAGAGTATAACTATAGAGTACAATAAGTTACAATGAAGAGAAAGTAAAATAAAAGATTTTTTTAATATTTTTTTTGACATAAATGTAATAAAGAAATATGTTATAGACCTCGTCGTTTCAAGATAGGACGGGGTTGGAGTTGATCTTTTCTATGAATTGTCTGGTATAACCGAATCCCGACCTTCCACGATCCCACATATCCTCAATCCTTTCCATAAAATTTGAATCTAGCACGATCAGGTGCCCTAATTATAATTAATGAGTCAAGGCCTCAGCATACCAAAAGAAATCCCAATCTCAACCTATGAGTTTGGTTTGGCCCTACAAATCATCAATCTCGGAAGAGTTAGGCCTCAACATGTTTCAATGCGGAGTATTGGGAGTCTAACCCCGACCTAACGTGAAGTTTTGACCCCAACCTCAGGTGGGACCCACGAGATTGGGTGCAAATTCACTCTGCCCAGCACACTTGTTGGGCAGCACGTTCAACCCCAACCTATAACTCTTTTGCCTTAACATTAGATGTCAAGATGTATGGATATCTATATGCAATATGAATCCAAATTCTTATCTTTGTCTTCAATCCTTTTGGTATGGTTTTCTATGCATAAAATTTTATACATCTACAAAGGCAATAGAACGTTTTATTTTCGTAACGAGAGGAATAGACAAATGGGTGAGGCTCATACTCCTGCGACACTAGGTCAATTCCAGTAGCTACTGCTATACCTTTGGGGCATACCACTTGTCCTCCTCTTTGTACACTAGGTTACTTTCAAGGGATTTGAACTTTAGATCTCTTAATTTACAAAATACTTCATATCACACTTATTGGCAACTAAATTGCACCAAAAAAATAAATCAAATTATTCCATACAGAAAAAATAATATTAAATAACTAAATAATAACAATTATTTATTATAAAATAATATGAAAATATAAAAAAAAAAAAAATTAAAAAAATCTTCATTTGTCCGAATGTAAGAAATATGATGAATGGAGGAGTGTTTGGATATTCGCATGTTCAGATGATTAGAATTCGACAAATTAAGATGTGATGAAATAGGTTAGCAAAATAAAAATAAAGCCCAGATGTCCAGATATCCAAATGACAGGAACTTGAAAAATAAGATTAATTTGGATGACCAAATATTCAGCTACCGCTTACAAATTTTAGTTAGACTAAATTAATGTAGGCTGATATTGTTTATCAGCTCTCTTGAAGAAAAAAAGTATGCCACTTTATGCTCTGGAAATTCAATAAATCAAAATGAATTGATATATTCTTTTGAATAAAACTACCTTTAACTTTAAATTATGAGACAATAAAAATAATAAATTCTCTTAACCAATCTCTCACATCTAAAATAAAAGAAAATTGTCATACTGTAAAAGATAAATAAGAATGGTTAATTAAAACAAGGGGCAACGTGATTTAATTATATTATAACCGTGAAAGAAAATATTTCTTTGCATTTAAACCCCGGTATAGGTACTTAAAATCTTCATATACCTACAACACAATAAAACAAGTTAAATTATTTCACACATGAAACTTAGGAGTAAATATGAAAATAGTATCAATTAAAAATTATATTAAAATAAAAAATTCTCTTTAATAAAGCATATGAAAGAGTTACATTAAGTGACTGAGGTAAATTTGTTGGAAAAATAATTGCAATTGTGGTAGTATTTTAAGAAAAATTGGCAGAAATTTTTGAAAATCTTTGTTAAAGTTGTTAAGCGTTAGGATATTGGGTGTTCAAGGGTTTTTGAAGGTGTTAAATCCATTTCCACTATCAAAAAATTGATGAAAACACTCTTATAATTGGATTTCATAAAACAAAATTCACTAGATTCAAGCAAAAATTTCATTGTCTAGACAAAATTGTGGTCTCAATAGACAACACCTATTAAATGTACCTAAGATTTATTCAAGCATCAAAATTATAAGTAGAAATTAGAGACAGTGACGTTTTTAATACTCATTATACCAATTAATATATAAAATTCATAGTATTTTTAATCACATTTTCATATTTGGAGGCAATAGATTTTAGTTCCATTAACTTCAATAACCAACCAGCATCATGATTCAAAGAAAAATAATCAAATTCTTCAAAGAACAAAACTATACAAAATTTTCTTTAATGAATATGTAGGTTTCGTAAAAAGATGGTGTTCTACTCAAATAAAATATGTTAACTCACTCTCAATCCTTATATATTTACTTTTATGACACAAATTGACTTCCGTTGAATTAATTTTATTGGCCAAAATGCCCAATTGTGCCACTTATGCCTTGAAGCCAAATCAATCATTGACAAAAATGTTGAAATCTTCTAAAATCCAAATTTAAATCTATGAGAGGTGTGAGGTAATTTTAATAAAGTAATAATAAATAGCATAATCAAATAAAAACATGATCATGCAACCAAGGGTCACGAATCATGCTAGCCATAAGGAAATGATATCTTCCATTCAAACATAAACCAAAAGAATTCGTCACCAAAGCAATAAAATAGCGAAGGGAATGAAAAGGAAACTAATAATTATATGGAAACTAATAATTTAACATCACATCACGTGTTTGAGACCATACCACATGTATTTCTCAAATATAAGTTCTCTAGGACCAAGAAAGGATAATAAATGTTTTACTTGTTTGACCGCATAAATAGCACACCAAAATGAGTTTAGCTCTTGTGCACCAATAATGAAACATCGCAAGTAACTATGGACCTAATCATGGGATGGACCTAATCATGGGCTTGTGACCTAAATTAGACCCATAGAGTAAGAAAATGCCCCTAATGAGTTATGTGAAGGTTCAAAGTGAACCAAATTGATGATCAAGCGTCAAAGGATGTGGGGGAGGCAATAAAGGATCTTACCTAAGCATCGGACATCCTTAAGAGTTCACATATCTAAGATTAGGTAAAGGGACTAAAGGAAAGTGATCTAGCATAGAAAGACTGTGATCTAGCATAGAAAGATTGTGATGCAGGGGCATTTTTAATCTCTTTTCTCCAAGAGGTCAAAATCTTTTACTAAGAGGAGTTGGTTCCTCAAAGAGTGGATTTATAGAACATAATTTGTTTAATTTGTTATGTAATTCGCCAAATTAGTCAAGATGTTGTAGTTTAGGTAGATTTGTTCTCTAAATTAATCCTCTAATCCTATTTTCAAGGAGAGTAATTGAATGAATGTAATACTCATATAGTTGATTAAGTAAGACAAGTGATGTGGGTTTTTGTGTGGAAACGTTTGTCTCAAATAACCTTTACATTGCAACCAGGCCTCTGTAAATGTTTCATTTCTTATGTACATACATTATACGTTTTATTTTTTGTTTCTATTTTCATTTTCTAAAGGGTCGAGCCCTTAATACTCATGAGAGGAGTTGGAGGCATTGCAGAAGGCCGGATAAGGCTTAATATATGTTGAGTGTAGGAATTTACAGGGTAAGTTCCTCAAACAGAACACCAAAAGGACACCGCTCACAAACAGATCACAGATCAATACACCAGTATTTTGACGTGGTTAAAACCCTCTGAGGGAAATAGTCCACGACCTGTGCCAACGTGGCTACTACAGGCAATTTATTAATAAAAGAATGAAAATTTACATAAGCTTCTCTCATGCACGGTGAACCTACAAATGACCCTCCATGCGCTTTAAATAGAATTCATGGACCAATCGGGTGTCAAGCCACGGATCAAGTGTCGGTAATACCGAGGAGAGAATGACCCGTCGGATCACTACATATCGTGACCGTCGGATTGTAAGTTACAAATGTACATGTTAAAGAAACACACTTTACCTAACTCTATACTAGACCAATTATACTTAACTATTCCTATGTGTCGGAATATCCTAACATCCCCCCTTAAGAACAACTTGGGATAGGATTGAAGGATTTACAAATATGACACAATAGGAGAAGGAAGTAGGCACTAGAGCCTATCCCCCCTTAGTGACAACTTCCTGAACTCCAAGCATATATCGAAGTTTAGTGAACTTCGCCTCTGTGAGAGCCTTTGTGAAGATGTCTGCAACCTGATAATCTGTTGAACAATATTGCACTTCAAGAACATGGTCATGAATGAGCTTTCTGATGAAGTGCATGTGTAGTTCAATGTGTTTGCTGCGCTGATGCTGAACTGGATCTTTGCAAAGCTGAATGGCACTTTGATTATCACACCAAATTGTAGTCGGATGCTGCTGCTGAAAACCAAACTATGATAGGATCTGACGAAGCCACAAGGCTTCCTTACTAGTCTCTACGGCACCGCGATACTCTGCTTCTGCTGAAGAAAGAGAAATGGCAGCTTGTTTCTTGCAAGCCCATGTAATAGGTCCTGAACCAAGAGTGAACACATAACCAGCAGTAGACTTCCGATCATCAGTGTCACCAGCCCAATCGGAATCAGTGAAACCAACCAATAGAGGAGATGCTTCAGCGCTGTAATGAATGCCAAATTGAACTGTAGCACAAACATAACGAAGTATTCGTTTAGCTGCTTTCCAATGACTTTCACGTGGGGTTTGCATAAATCGAGCAACAAGGCAAACAACAAAGGAAAGATCAAGACGAGTATGGGTTAAATACAAAAGCTTTCCTACAAGTTGACGGTATAAGGTAGCATCAACTTCAGGGGAAGTACAAGTGAATGAAAGTTTGACTCCAGACTGAAAGGGAGAAGGAGTTGGCTTACAATCTTCCATGTGAAAAAAGTGTAGAAGATCACAGGCATACTTGGATTGGGAGAGGAAAATACCTTCCTTGGATTGCAAGACTTAAAGACCGAGAAAATAATGTAAATGTCCTAAATCTGTCATTTCAAACTTCTTTTTAAGGCTGGACTTCACATGGTTAATAAGGTTGGGATCACTACCAGTGAGGATAAGATCATCAACATAAAGAACAAGAAAGATAAGAGACTTGCCCTCTTTCTTGGTGTAGACAGTATTATCAGAATGACACCTAGAAAAGCCAGATTCTAAAAGAAAACTATCCATTTTGGCATACCAAGCCCGAGGAGCTTGCTTGAGACCATAAAGGGATTTCTTAAGACGACATACAAGGCTGGATTCTTTTTGTATAAACCGAATAGGTTGTTCCATGTAGATTTCTTCATGCAAGTACCCATGCAAGAAGGCAGATTTAACATCCATCTGATGGACTTCCCATTTGAAAGAGGCAACAAGGGAAAGAACAAGGCGGATAGAGTTCATTTTGGCAACGGGGGAAAAGGTTTCAGTATAATCAATGCCTTCAACTTGTGAAAACCCCTTAGCAACAAGTTGAGCTTTATGTTTATCAACTTTCCCATCTAGCCCATACTTGGTTCTGTAAACCCATTTGCATCTAACAAGTTTGCGTCCCTTTGGTAGAGGAACAAGATCCCATGTATCGTTTGCCAATAATGAACGATATTCTTCATTCATAGCTGCGTCCAAATCTGGATGGCCTGAAGCTTCTGCAAAGGTGTCAGCAGGATCATAATTTGTTGACACTTGAGCCAGTAAAGAAGAGGCTATTTCAAACTGAGAATGGGTACGGCGCTGATCTGTAGGATCACCGGCAAGATCACCTGCTGCATCTCGAGTAGCTTGGACCCATTTTGGAAGTGAAGAAGCTGAAGGAGTTGAAGGATGATCCCGAGAAGGTGGGGGAGGATTGTCATCCTCACTTTCAACATCTGAAGAAGAAATATGTTCGAAGGTAGAAGAGATAGAGAGAGGTGGCACATGCGCCGAACTAGGCTCGTAGACCGATTTATTTTCATCAAACTTTACATCTCTTCTAATTATAACATTTTTGGACTTAAATGGAATAAGTCTATATGCGTTGACATCTTCAGAATATCCAACAAAGATACATTTTTCACTCTTTGGTTCTAAAGCTTTATGTTTTTCATCTCGAATATGGGCCCATGCTTCACTTCCAAAAACACGAAAGTGACTCACATCTGGTTTGATAGAGCTCCATGCTTCTTCTGGAGTGATATTCTTTAAAGCTTTAGTAGGAGTGTGATTTAGTATGTAATTTGCACAGTTAATTGCTTCTGCCCAATAGTTAAGACTAAGTTCTTTAGATTGAAGCATACAATTATCCATTTCCTTTAAGGTGTGATTCTTCCTTTCAGTTACACCATTTTGTTGTGGAGTATATGGAACAATATGTTGCATTTGGATTCCATGCTCAGTGCAAAAGTTGATGAAGTCATTTTTAACATATTCTCC
>APFE030433199.1:0-10345 GCA_000404065.3 Pinus taeda | reverse complement strand
ATCCTTCGTCACATGCATGTAAACGTTAGCACCAAAAATCCTCAAATGAGAAATATCAGGCTTCTTACCAGAATAAGTCTCCTCAGGTGTACTCATGCCAAGTATCATATGAGGACAACGGTTCTGCACATAAACTTTTGTATTGCATGCTTCCGCCCACAAGTGAAGGGGTAGGCCCTGATCATGCAACATTGCCCGTGCAGCACCCACAATCGTTCTGTTCTTCCGCTCAGCTACCCCGTTCTGCTGTGGGTTATGGGGAGCTATGAGCTCTCTACGAATCCCTTCCGCCTTGCAGAAATCCTTGAACTCGTCCGAGATGTATTCACCACCATTATCGCTCCTAAGAGCCTTCACCTTCTTCCCCGACTCCTTCTCGACCAGTGCTTTGAATTCACAGAACTTTGAATATGTCTCGCTCTTCTTCTGCATGAAGAAGATCCAGCACCTACGAGAGAAATCATCAACAAAAATCACATAATACCTATGTTTTGCTGTCGAAGCAACTGAGAAAGGTCCACACATGTCTGTGTGAATTCTCTCAAGGATCGTCGTGGTGTGACTATCCTTCTCGTGAAAGGTGGCTTTCACAAACTTCCCGAAAGTACACCCCTTGCACTGATCTGACTGCGCAAGTGTGCCTTTAGGAAGCCCTGTAGTGATTTGTTGCAGTATCTTCAAGGCTCCATAGTGAAGGTGACCCAATCTCCTATGCCACAACTCGCCATCATCCCGGCTCACCAATCCTTCTGCCTTGCCTGCCATAGCTGCGCATCCATCTACATGCAACTGATAAAGGTTCCTTACTTGAACCCCTATCTTCCAGGTCTCACCAGTTGTCTTGCTGCGTAGGAAAGCTTTTCCCTTGCTGAAAACAACATCATACCCCTTGTCTTCTAACATCACCATAGAGATAAGATTCTTCTTCAATCTTGGAACATGCATGACTTCCTTTAATACGAAGGGTTTACCATACTCCCTCTCAAAGGAATGGTACCAATACCTGTCGCACTGTATCTACCATCATCGCCCATCTCGATGTGCACTCTAAGATCTTTGTCCTCCAGATCAGAAAACAAATCTCTATCTCTCGTCATGTGAAAAGACACACCACTGTCCAAGAACCACACCGATCCCATCACACTTGAAACCAAGGATGCGATCAATGAAAAATCAAGCTCAAACTGTGAGGCTAGAGCCTCTCCTACTGCAGATCCAGCAGCTTGCTTGTTCTTCTTCTTCTGCGGACAATTAGTGGCATAGTGTCCGTGCTGGTGACAGTGAAAACACTTCACCTTGGACATGTCCTGCTTCTTGCCTTTCGCATCAGACTGAGACGATTTCTTGCTCTTCCCTTTCTTTGCTTTGGCAGCCAAAGCAAAATTTTCTTCATCAGCTCCCTTTGATGAAGATTCATCCCTGGTACTCCGCTTGATCTCCTCTTGCACAACATCTGACCACAGTCTTTACCATCCTGGCAATTTCTCCCGACCATTGACAGAGTCTTGATAGGAATGCCAACTCTTCAGAAGACCAAGGAGAGCCAAGCTCACCAAGTCCTCATCATCGACAATAACCCCCACACTTCCCAGCTCATCTCGGCACTGAGTGAACTTCGTGAGATACTTGGGAATACTGTCACCCTTCTCGCATTTGATGTTTCTGAGTTTATCTTTGAGCGCCAGCTTCCTCTGATCGCTCTTGCTTTGGAATAATTCTGTTAATGATTTCTGCATCAAATATGGAGTAGCCTTTCCATGGAGGCTGGACACAATGTGATCCTTCACGCCCTCCAATAGAATCCTTCGACATTTTATGATCTTCTTTTGCCAAGCATCAGCTTGAGTAGCATCAGTAGGCTTTGGGATATCCGTATCTATGAACTCCTTCAACCCGTTATCACCCAATACTGCCTCCATCCTGTCCTTCCATGGAATATAGTTTGAGCCGCCCTCAAGAGCATACTCCAATCGCAATCCGTTGAAAGACATTGCTGCGTTGTCACCAAGAAAACACTGCTGCAAATTCGAATTCCACCAGCAACCAACTCAACCGCCTCGGATCTAAGATTCGTGAGAACACAATATTTCTCGTACAGAGATTGACTGTATGGGCTTTTACTGGATATTTCACCTTCCAAAGGAAGGATGAATCCAGAGGCTACCTGGCCCGATTACAGGCTCTGCCTAGAGAAATAGAATGTAAACACTTCCTGAATAGTAGATCTGATGATCAACAGCTTTGATACCATGTAGAAATTTTGAATAATTTAACACATATTCAATGGAGATTATTCTGATCATGTACTATTGTGGAAAACATACACAATACATAAGCTCCTCTACGTTGATCATCAATATAGTAGCATCAATAACAATAAAACATCAAGAGCATTCACACATTAACACAGTATGTATCCCGGGGGTGGCCAGCAACAACCCCCCCGTTTTTGGCTTGAGTTCTTTTTTTTGGCGCTCTGGCTCCCCGTGAGCTGCTTCTGAACCCTCTGCGCACAAGAGCCTGGCAGTTCTGCTGCTGGGCAGCCCCTTGCAATCCCGCGCCTGGCAGCTCTGCTGCTGGGCAGCCTCCCCTCCGCCGGCTTTTCCTTCAGGGCCTCCTACCCCTTCTGACCTCTCTCTGGAGCACCCTCTGCGTTTCAGCCCCTTCCTGCCATGGACTCCTCCTTCCAGGATCATGAGGATCTTGAAAAGTCCTTTGCTTTGCTCATCCCTGAGAACGCCTCGAAGAAAATCCGCCCCTCTGCATCAAAATTTATCAAAAAACTTGATGAAATCCCTGAAGTCTCGCTTCCTCCAGCCCTTCCGAGAAGAGCGGCAGTAGCACTAGCTGAAAGAGGCCTGTTTGGCTAGTTCACGGGCCTTTGGCCTTCTCCTCGCACTGTCCTTCACTGGGTGGAAAGAAATTGGAATCAGATGGTCCAAGGAAAGATAGCAATAAGGTTTTGCGGAAGGGGTTTCTTCACCTTCCTCTTCGAATCAGTGGAGGACCGCAACCTGATCTTCCGGAACGGGCCATATTTTATGGACACCAGAGGTCTCTACCTCAATAGATGGACCCCTAACTTCGATCCTGAGATGGATGTCCCCAACGCTGTCCCGGTCTGGGTTCGCCTTCCCCACCTGCCTCTACACTGCTAGGGGGACAAGTCAGTAAAAGCAATTGGGAATGTTGTGGGGAAATACATTGACATATCAGAGCCCAAGGAGAACATGCATGCATGTGCACGGATCTGCGTAGAAGTTGATCTGGGAAAAGGGTTGCCAGAAGCTATCAAACTCAAAGTCGATCAGTGGACGCATATTCAGCAAGTGGACTACGAGCAGCTGCCATTTAAGTGTAAGGTATGTCATGAATACGGGCGTTTCACTAATAGGTGTAGCAAATCTAAATCAATAGAAATAAATAACAATGCAAAGAATCCAGAAGAAGTCTGGGAAACAGTTAAAAGGAAAAAATCAAACCTCCCTCCAGAAGCAGCCCCTAAACCCTCCTCTGATCCTCCCATTTCTCCCCCCCATCCATCGGGAATCGATCCCTCTTTCCCTTCCTCCTCCAACCCTTTTGAATCTCTGTCAGCTAAAGACCCTCCCTCCCCTCCCCCCTCCCCGAAAGGCCCCATTGAAACCCCATCCTACCCTCCCCTAAGCTCCCCCCCCCTCGCTAGTAGGAAGAATACTGACCAGGAACAAGTCAAAAGAGAATATCGCCTCCACAGACCCCCCTAGGAAAGCAGGAAGGAAGTCAAAAAAAGAGATAAGGGATTAGACAGCTGCAAAAGAAATGGCAACGGGGACCCAACAACCAATGGATTCATACTTAGATAGGACAAAAGGGAGTAGAGAGAAGATGAAGGAGAAATCAGGGGCCCACTCCAAGCCAGGTAAATGATGAATCTGGTCTCTTGGAATTGTAGGGGGATGGGCTCCTCCCTCAAAGCAAATGCAGTCCGAGATCTTTTGAAATCAGAACAACCGGACTTCCTCCTACTCCAGGAGACCAAAATCACTGAGCAAGAATTTAAAGACAGCATGAAAAGAAATAGAAACTATGAAGGATTAGCAATTAGCGCAGTAGGAGCTTCAGGCGGAATAGGGACAATTTGGAACAAGAAGAAATGGCAACTCAAGGACTACAGGCAGAACAGATGGTGGATCAGATTAGATATCCAAAACACAACCAAGACTGAAGAATACTCAATCTACAATGTCTACGCTCCTCCTCATTTCAGAGAGAAAGCCTCTTGCTGGGAGTCAATCTTCTCTGATCTCAGGACTGCTCAAGGAAAGAACATCTTCCTGGGAGGAGATCTGAACTTAATCAGGAACGCAGAAGAGAAGTTGGGGGGGAACTTCTTCGCAGATCCTTCGAGAGATGCTCTAGAGGATATTATCCAAACCCATAATCTAGTTGACACCCCTCCCCAAAATGGTAGATACACCTTGTCAAATAAAAGGACAGGGAAAAACAATATCAAAGAAAGGCTGGACCGCATCTTAGCTCAAGATAAAATATTGGCAAACTTCCAAAGGATACAAAGCTCAATCATCCAAGGCTACTTTTCAGACCATAAACCAGTAGCGCTGCGCTTGGACAAAGGGAATTACCCGGGGCCGATATCCTTCAAGTACAACAAAGAATGGGACAGCAGCGAAGGCTTCAGAGAGATGATTAAAGAACAGTGGGCAATGGACATTACGGGCTCCCCTCACTTCATTTGGGAGACAAAAATCAAACGCCTCAGAACAGCCATCAAGCATTGGGCAAGGCAATTCGCAGCAGACCAAGATAGAAAGAAAACTGATATTCAGAAGAAGCTCGCTCAGTTGAACCATGAAAAAGAGCGCACCCAAGACACAGAAGAAGACCAAAGGAAGGAGAACGATCTGCTCAAAGAATTGTATAAACAGAATCGAAGGGAGGAGGAGGAGCAAAGGCAGAAGTCGAGATGCCTATGGCTCAACTCGGGAGATAAGAACACCTCTTTTTTTCATAATAATCTCAAGCTAAGGCGAGCTGGGAATAACATTGATAGGATTATAGTGGAGGGAAGGGTCATATCTGATCAAGAGGAGATCAAGGACGCAGCTTCCAGGCATTTTCAATCCCTCCTCACTGCAGATCCTAACTATCTAGAAAACCCAGAGTTCCTCAGCATTGCGGGAAACCAGATTTCAAAAACTCAGAGTGCAGATTTGGACAAGGAAATCACAACAGAGGAGATAGAGTGGTCAATTCTCAGCATGCCTCCAGACAAAGCGCCTGGACCTGATGGCTTCACAGTGGCCTTCTACAAAACTCACTGGGAAATCATCAAGAAGGATTATATCAGAATGGCAAAAAATTTCTTCCCCAAATGTAAAATGGGCAGCAGCATTAAATCCTCACCTGGCCCTCATCCCTAAAGACCCAAATCCTCAATCTTTTGACAGATTCCGCCCTATATCTTTGTGCAACGTTTCCTACAAAATCATGACTAAGATCTTAGAAAATAGGCTCAAAACCATTCTCCCCTCCATCATCTCGGAGAACCAAGGAGGCTTCGTCCCTAGAAGACATATAACGAATAACGTTATTCTCATCCAGGAGGCTATCCACAGCAGTATCTCAAGAAATGAAAAGGGCATGATCATCAAGCTCGACATGGCGAACGCCTTTGACCGGGTTAACCACTCTTTCCTGAAGGCTGTCATGAAAAAGTTTGGTATCTCTAAGCACTTCACCAGCAGGGTTATAGAATGCATCTCTGCCATTTGGACAACCCCCCTCATCAATGGAAGGCCCTGCTCCGCCTTCAAGAGTTCTAGAGGCTTGAGGCAAGGATGCCCACTCTCCCCTTTCCTCTTTATTATCATGGCTGAGACTTTAAGCCTGCACCTTGAGAATAAGAGAAGGTTAAAGGAAATAATAGGGATAGACATTGTTAGAGGAGCCAAAGGGATCAACCACTCCCTTTTTGTGGATGACACCCTCTTAATAGGGGGCGCCTCTAGTCTGATGGCAAGAAGGTTTAAGGAAACGTTGGATCTCTTCCTCCAAGCCTTGGGAGGCAAACTAAGCAACAGCAAATGCATGATTTACACTTGGAATGTCCCAAGGCACATAACTCAGAGAATCTCTCTAATCATGGAGATCCCTGCCCAAGGGAATTGGTCCTACTTCAAGTATTTGGGGCTGCCCCTAGCCAAGGAAACTGTCAAATCGAAGATATGGGTCAAGTTAATTAAAAAGCTGAGAGGGAAACTTCAGAGTTGGGGTATGCATTGGCTCAATCTAGCAGGCAGAACGACTCTCATTAAGGCTGTTCTCTCAACCCTCCCAATTTATCAATTTGCCATCACTCTAGCGCCAGCAAGCATTCACAAGCACATGGAGCTGATAATCCGCAGCTTCTTGTGGCAAGGAGGAAAGCAAGACACGAAAAAATTCAGTCTTGTTAAATGGAGCAAGGTCATTATGCCAATAGAAAAAGGTGGGCTTGGAATCAAAGTCCCAAGGCTTGCAAACATAGCTATGGGCTTCAAACTAATTTGGAGGATCATTAGTGATAAAGGATCTTGGTGGACAGATGTCATTAAGAAAAAGTACCTGAACGGGGTAAATAGCAATATCCTCTTGGAAACTATTATAGATAGACATTGCACCCCTGTTTGGAAGCTTATTAAAAAGTCCCTCCCCCAATTTAAACCCCATATCTCAAGGGCCCTGGGCAATGGGAGGGGAACTAGTATTTGGAATGACAGAATTATGGGCACAGAGGCAAGAGGAGCTCTCCCCAATTTCAGGCCCCTACAACAATGGATGAAGCAGGCAAACCAAAGAACTCTCTATGACATCTCACAGTGGGACCAGAATGTTTGGAAGGGCTGGAAAACTCTCGCCCTCCCCAACGACCTCATGAACATTTGGGCAGACCTCAAAGCCTCCCTCATTGGCTCAGCCCCCACCAACAGAATTTCTAAAGACAAGTTCATTTGGGATCCCAGCGGGGGTTGTTATACGGTGAAAGAAGGATACAAAACCCTCTAGAACTCTCCTCCAATAAACAACTGGCCCCTCCACAAAGCTGCTTGGAAAATAGAAAGTTTGCCCAAGGTTAAAATGTTTAACTGGACCCTCCTTCATGGCAAAATCCTTACTGCAGAAAACCTCAGGAAGAAGGGCATCCAAGGCCCCTCAATCTGTTGTTTGTGCAGGAATGTTGAAGAAAGTTGCAGCCACCTATTCATAGAATGCACCTTTGCAAGAATGTGTTGGAACCTTATAGCCTGCCCTCTAACCATAGGGGACCTTCCCAACCAGATCGCCAACCTCCAAAGAAGCTGGGGGAAATGTTTCCCTCAAACCAACAAAAGAAAGAATCAGGCATCAAGAATCTGGAACAGTATACCCTCAAACTTGTGCTGGCAGATTTGGAACACTAGAAACAAGTGCATCTTTAATAACAAGAAGCCTTGCATTGCCAGAACAATTGCCAAGACAGTAGTGCTCATATCAGAGACCATAGAAGCCAACAGATACACTCAGATGGACCCGGAGCAGACAGAGGCAAAGGTACAAGAATGGGTGAATAAATTCAACATTGAAGGAAGAATAAAAAAGAAGCCAATTACAAGTCAGGGAGACCAGGAATGGAAGCTGAGAGGAACCAAGAAGGAAGTTGAAAATTGGATTCAAAAGCAGAGAAGGCCAACCCTTTACTTTGATGGGGCTTCTAAAAACAACCCAGGCCAAGTTGGGGCTGGTGGAATCATCAAAGACCCTCAAGGAAAAACTATGGTTAAATACGAATGGGGTCTCGGAATCATGTCTAACAATAAAGCTGAGGCCTACAGCCTCCTCCTGGGAACCAACATAGCCAGGAAATTAGGCATCCAAAACCTCCTCATTCTGGGAGATTCGGCAATCATTATTGCATCCATGTCTTCAGGGAAAAACTTCAGGAAAACTGCCCGCAACAGAATTAGAGACAGGATTATGGAGAATACAAGGAACTTTAGAGAAGTCTCCTTTAAGCATATCCTTAGGGGAAACAACTCTGAGGCGGATGAACAGGCCAACAACGCCACAGGAAGGCAAACTGGACTGGTTAAAGAGAATGACCAGGTGTATGAAGAAATCATTCCTTAAACAGGCTCTCCCTTCCAGAAAATTAAGTCACCTCAGGCATGTTCACAAGTGGATCTACTCCTCCTACAGAACGACTCACTCTATCCCTCTTCGTACCAAGAGACCAGACAGACAGATAATGATTAAAAACAACTTTCAAGATTGGGTAAGGACCAACGTGTTAAGACGCAACAACACTCATCTTCAGAGCAGCACAGCCAATGTCAGTGGGCACATCCGCGTCTATCACCTCAGCAGAACTTCGGACAGTAGAGCCATCACTATGAAGGATCTCCCCTCTTCCGAGATTAGATCTTCACAGAGCTCGGTTAAGCAACGTGGAAGGCCCCCTGTTTCTATTAATAGCTGCTCGATTGAAGGCTCCCTCACTGTTCAGTTCAAGGCGAAACCATTATACAGGGTTCCCTCCAAGTGCAGCTTCCTCACGATCGTGGCCTTTCGTGCCTCTTTACTGTGTGCTTCTTCTCTTGGTATCTCACTTCTGGTTAATGATGGTTGCATAGAGACTCTTAATTTCTCTAATCTTTTGTGTTCTTTTTTCTGCAGAATCTCAGTCTCTTCAGCTCAGAGGCTCTCCTTCATTCCTCAGCATCCCCCCTTCCCTTCTCACCAGCTCCCCTCCTTCATCGCTCCTCCCTTTCTTCACTCCCCTCTCTGTTCAGCCTCGCGGGGTCCCTCTCTCATTATGGCTGAGCAGCCTGGACAGCAAAACCCTCAGGAGTCCAACATCAACATCGACAGGCTCTTCAGTAAGGACTGCACCATGTGCAAAACGCACACTTTTATGATCAACAGGCTCAGGAGCCAGCTCAAGGAACTCAAAGAAGACTATGAATCAGATAACAGGTCCAAGAGAAAGAAACTCGAGAAGCAGAAGGTGGAGATCAAAAACCTCAAGGGCAGATGCAGTCACTTGGAAGAAGCTACTTAGCAGATAAGAGCCCTCACTCAAAGCTTTCATGCTGAGGCCTCCACGAAAGCTAGTGGAGCTCGAAAAGAACCTCTCCCCGACGTCTCGGTTACCCAAAAAACTCCCCATGGTATGTAAATTCTGTTTGCTGTGTGGTAGTTTCGTCAAGCAATATAGCCAATATCTTTTTATTTTCAGTTACAATGGTAGAAATGAGGACAATGGGTCTGCGTACCCGATTTTGATCCTCCCTACCCAATCATCGGATAGCTATGTAACAGATCTTTGGCTTTGATTTTATAATACAATAGTAACCGACCTTGTTAAAAAAAAAAAAACACAGTATGTATCCCGGGGAAAGCATCTCGCTAAAAACCCCAACTACCTGTATATTAAGGATTGGGTCATGTAACATTATACAGCATAATACTTCTCACAAGTATCTCCACCTCTGTTACACAAAATACAGCTCAGATTTGATCTCCAAATCTCTTCCACTGCTTGCCTGCTTCTACTGCGCAATCCTGCAAGAGAATGATGATGAATGGCTGAAGCAAACTCGTATTTCCTTGGCTGAACCACGCAATCCTCATTGGAATTACTCAATCCCTTGATTGTGAAAGATCTGGTGCACAACTATAGTCACAACTGATAGCAATCTGATTCTCTACCACCTGTCCCTGTTGAACTGAACATGCATTGACATGCAACTAAGTTAACTAATGTATTCATTAGTTGTATTATGAGTTAATAACTTGTGAATTAATTAATAACTAATTCACCCAACTCATATCTAGTCTATTTTCCAGTTGGACTAAATACAACCAGTTTAACAAAGCTAAACTGAACACAACTCCATCAAATTCACAATCAACTCCACCAAACTCAACTGATTGAGTTCTAACTGAAGTCATGCATGCAACAACTTAATTGACTCATAAGAAAAGCGTATTTCCTTCTGACAACTGCATGTGCCACCTCTGTAGCTCAAACTGAAGTGCTCCAAGAGAATAAGATTAAGTTTATAGTCCAAATGTTATTGTGAGATAATAATATTTGACTTTTCTATTTTTGACAGTCAGTCTAAAAATAGACTTGATCACTCACACTGTGATCACTCACACTTTCATCAAAAGTAGAAGTCCATCTATTTTTCCCAACTTGATCAATCATCCATAAACAAAAACCTGCAATCCATAGACATGATCCATATGTCTAAAAATAGACATAGTCTAAAAATAGACTTGCGCCAAAAATAGCCCGCGGGCCCACTTAGTGAAGGCGACT
>APFE030433188.1:0-20438 GCA_000404065.3 Pinus taeda | reverse complement strand
TGTTAATTTTATTGTTTTTATTTGTTCATATAATAAAAATATACAACATTATGGCACTTACAAGCATTAGAGTTTGAATAATAATAAGATAACCAAGAAGGCAAGTTGTAAGTATCTGATATGACATTATCTTCATATTTGTAATGTTGCACCTCATCATCATCTGTGTTACCTTTATTTGTCTCTTTACTAAACATATAAAATACTTTGAATTGTGAAAATGAATAAAATCATTAAATAATAAGGAAAACAAGTGGACACATAATAAGTATGTGATGTTATATTTTGTTCTTGATTAAAGTTTTGTTTAACTTTCATTTGATCAATGCCTTGGTTCTCCTTACTTGTCACTATAATAAATATAAAAAAATGTTATAAATTTTGACAATGAACAAAATTTTTTAAACAACTATACAAAAAAACAATCATCTATAATCATCCATATAATATTTTGGTCTTGATTGTAGTTTTGTGGGATAGTCCCATGGTCATTATATTCATTCTCTTTTCCATGTCAGTTGCAACCAGTTTTACATACTGTTCTTGTTGTCTTGGATACACTCGCTTTGAATAAAGAACAATTCTACAAGGGATTTTATATTGAATTTTTTTATTTCTTATTGAAAAAAATGAGTTCAATGGCTTTACTATAGCTCTCTTAGTAGAAATTTGATTTTTTAATGATGTACACCAGTCTTTGGAAATTTCCATAAAAAACTCCAAGTTCAACAATAAAATGACTAGTGGCATTTATGAATATAAGTCCAAAAACAATTATAGTTATGATATAATTATTTCTATACATTTCTATACTTTAGAATTAAATAATTTGGAGGCTATAAAATACTCTCACACATTCGAAGACACATTTGATGAAAATGAGAGAGATTATGATTTCTGGATGGATTTATTGGAAAAACACCAACAATGTAGTGATGCAAAAGTGGTTATTTCTCTTTATGAGGGGACACGTTTAATCAAGGCATGTTGTACATATGGGAGAATAATTTCATGTGTTGTGAAAACAGAGTCACAAAGGACAATCATGTCAAATAATTACAAATCTTTTCAAGTATCAAATCTAGGATCCATTAACTTCTTGGAAAATTCAGTTACTACAATTCCTTTATTGTTTTTCTTATAGTACTTTGGATAGTATTTTATTCATATTTCTTAATTGTCAAAGTGTTTATTAAAATGAATAATGATGGAGATTCTAAAATAGAGAATGATGGAAGTGGGAAGCAAAACAATAATCAATATTGTGCTTATGATGTTGAAAAACGTTTAGAGATGGAAACAAGAGGAGAAGGAGGAGAGGAAGAAGTTATCATACCAGGTACATAAGTTGTTTGGTTTTTTTCTCTTGATAACTTTTCAATTTATTTAATTTCCATATTCATAACATTTTTGGATGACTATTATAGGGAATTATGAGATGAACGAAATTAATCAAGACAATGACCATGGAACAATGGAGATAGAAATGGGTATTAATCATTGTAACTCAATCTTTATTTATTTGATTATTATTCTAAATTATTATTTTTATTATCGTGATTCATATCGTTTCATATGTTGATCATAGTTGGAAATAAAGAGAATGGATATAATGACTAGGGGACTATCCCACGAAACTACAATCAAGACCAAAATATTATATGGACGATTATAGATGATTTTTT
Source organism: Pinus taeda (assembly GCA_000404065.3). NCBI lineage: Eukaryota > Viridiplantae > Streptophyta > Pinopsida > Pinales > Pinaceae > Pinus > Pinus taeda. The sequence continues at coordinate 18,753 of APFE030433188.1, read as the reverse complement.
TTTTTTTATAGTTGTTTAATGAATTTTGTTCAATGTCACAATTTATAACATTTTTTTATATTTATTATAGTGACAAGAAAGGACTACCAAGACATTGATCAAATGAAAGTAAAACAAAACTTTAGTTAAGAACAAAATATAACATCATGTACTTATTATTTGTCCACTTGTTTTCCTTATTATTTAATGATTTTATTCATTTTCACAATTCAAAATATTTTATATGTTTAATAAGGAGACAAATAAAGGTAACAAAGATGAGGATGACGTGCAACGTTACAAATATGAAGATAATGTCATATCAGATACTTATAACTTGTCTTCTTGTTTATCTTATTATTCTTGAAACTCTAATGCTTGTAACTGCCATAACATTGTATATTTTTATTATATGAACAAATAAAAATGATAAAATTAACAATCAAAATAATTTTAAAAGTGTCAAAATATATTTTTATGAGTTCTAACTGGTTTATTCTATTTTGAATTGACAACTTTTTCTAACTATGCATTATTAAATCAATTATTTCTATATCCAATCATGTCATATAAGTCAATAAGTCAAGAAACCATTAATTGATTTTTATTTAACTATCATGTGGATTAATATGAATGTATAAATGTGACATTTATATTTCTAGAATAAAAAACCATGTAAAGAAAATGAATTTTCTAATAAAACATGGATGAACGAATTCAAAATGAGCATTAAGTATACTATTTAAGGTCATTCAAGAGATGGCCCATAAATGGATGTCTTTAAACTTTTTGCACCATATGACATGCTTTTCCCATCAATATTAACATTTTGTAAATTTCAATTCTTAAATAAACTATTTATATTTAAAATAATCTCATAGAATCCAACAAGACTTAGAAGTTATTTATTGAATCTCCTTTAGTTATATGTATTCATACAAGTTTATAAATGTTATTTATTTTTGAAATAAAGCTATTAATGTAAGTAAAGATATATCTTAATTGATAATAAGCTTTAAGTGGTTTATTCAGGCTACATGAAAACTAAAGTTTCATAGATGAATGCCTTTTAATACATATTTAACTTTCAAAATCAATATCTTAATGATAATTTATTTGTATTTACATTAAGTATTTAATAATTAAAGAACATGGGGACTTATATAAATTTCAACTAAAATACATGAGTTATGTTTCACATTTATTTTTTCTTAATTTACATCGAGACTATTATTGGTTTTGATAATGTTGACAAGGAGAGATCAATATCCACACTACCATCAACTGTGTTAATATTTGAAAACCATTGCCTCCACTACTTAAAAGAAGTCATCACTAAAGTTTCTTGTTTACTTCAACTTGTGACACTGTCCATAATAATGGAATGACTTGAATACCCGCTTAAGAACTCTCATTTGATGTACTTGGATTTGAGTGGAGATAGATCAATGCTGCCTAACCTTCTTGAATACCTAGATCAACAATGTATAAATTTTATAGTGGATGTCTGCATGCTATGAAGATGAATGAAGACCCCCTCATTAGTGCTTCATAAAGGCACAAAGGGACTGTAGGAAATTAATCACAAGAACATTTTACTAAGGTTTTAGTAAACCAGTTTCAATGTAATGCAAGGGACACCTATCCTTGTCATTCACAACAAGATCCTCACATCACTGACATTCAATCAACAAATCCCCCATAGCTTGGGGGAAAGGGGGTTAGAGTTGTCAGACATAAAATTTAAACATCGAGGAATCAGGTATGATATCCATAACTATAATATCTTTATTGGATGTTTGACATACTAATATGATTTAGCTTAAATTAGTTTCTTCTAAGAGTTTGATTTCACACTCCTATTGTGTATTGATATTATTGTACATAAAAGGCCCATGTTTGACCTATTCATGATTTCTAATTGGTTTGAAATTACTAAAATTATTTTAATGTTGAATCAAGTTAATATGATGATTTACAAAAGAATGAATGTTGTTAAAGACCTTGTAATAAAAAACTTCCAAATTTAATGAAATATGTGCAATTATTAAAAATATCTTTAGAAGAAATTGTTCATTTTGTATTTCATAACGCAACAGAGCCCTTTATTTATAATCTCAAAGAAAATCTAACATGTGTTAGATTTCATTTTAGCACAAACTCAAGCACATAGAAACATTATAGAGTGACAAATCTAGCAAGTGCTAGATTTATGTCTACCACATATACAAGGACATTGCCAACAACAACATTGTCGAGTATAGGAATTTTAGATTATGTTAAATTTTATTCCAACACAAACACAAGCACATTTTAATTTGAAAGAAATCTAACACATTTTATATTTCCTTCGAGCACAAAAGAATATAACAGCATTTTAGGACTAAATAAGTCTAATGTGTTCTATATTAACAACATTTCAATGTGAAATAAAATATAACATGCGTTATATTTGCTTTTAGTGCAAACTCGAGGACATAGAAACATTGTAGAGTATAAGAAATCTAGCTTGTGTTACATTTTATTCCAACACAGACACAAGCACATTTAGATTTGAAAGAAATGTAACACATGCTATATTTCCTTCTAGCACAAACACAAGAACATAACAACATTGTAGGACTAAATAAGTCTAATGTGAGCTAGATTAACAACATTGCAATGTAAAAGAATATCTAACATGTGTTAGATTTCCCTTTAGCACAAACTCAAACACATAGGAACATTATAGAGTGAGAAATCTAGCAAGTTCTATATTTATGTCTACCACAAATACAAGCACGTTGCCAACAACAACATTATAGAGTATAAGAAATCTGGCTTGTGTTAAATTTTGTTCCAACACAAATACAAGAACATTTAAATTTGAATGAAATCTAACACATGCTATATTTCCTTCTAGCACAAACACAAGAACATAACAACATTTTTGGACACAATAAGTCTAATGTGTGCTATATTAACAACATTGCAATGTAAAAAAAAATCTAACATGTGTTAAATTTCCTTTTAGCGCAAATTCAAGCAAATAGAAACATTGTAGAGTGAGAAATCTAGCAAGTGCTAGATTTATGTCTACCACAAATACAAGCACGTTGTCAACAACAACATTTTAGAGTATAATAAATCTGGTTTCTATTAAATTTTATTCCAAAACAAACACAAGCTGATCCACGTGGATGTTGGTGGCCACCCACCTATCCCATTTGGACCCCCACAACTGTCTCTTTCAGTATTTTAGTTTCCTTAATTATAGCACAATTTACTATTTTTAGCAGTTTTTCGGGTCCTAAACTTCCGGAGCCGTTTTGAGGCCTTAACGACGTTTTGGGAATCTACCGCCATCATTTTTTTGCCTTAAAAGATTTTTTCTTCGTAGTCCTCGAGACTTTTTGCCAACGGGTATCATTGCGTGTCAACGGAGATTTAGAGACCATTCGCGACCCCGGGGAGTTTGATGTACCAACTTTACCAAAAACGGGCCCCATTGGCGTTTCTTCCGGGTTTAGTTTTGGAATGGTAAGGGTTTTTCCCATGTTTCTCAACATTAATAGGCCTTCGAGCTCATTGTAACACAGTTCAGGGCCTGTGGGCCCACATCTCTTCTTAGAGTAAGCTTATCATCGCCCTAGCTAGTTTTTTTCTATTTCGGTTTAAGCTATTTCAGTTTTTCCATTAATGAAATGAAGTATTATTTCCACTGCATCTTTGTGTATATGGTTATCTTTGTATTTTATTGCATTCCTGTTTAAATCCGGATCACAAGCACATTTAAATTTGAAAGAAATCTAACACATGCTATATTTCCTTCTAGCACAAACACAATAACATAACAACATTGCAGGACTAAATAATTCTAATGTGTGCTAGATTAACCACATTGCAATGTAAAAAAAAAATCTAACATGTGTTATGTTTCCTTTTAGTGCAAAGTCAAGCACATAGAAACATTGTAGATTGAGAAATATAGAAAGTACTAGATTTATGTCTACCACAAATACAAGCACGTTGCCAACAACAACATTGTAGAGTATAAGAAATCTGGCTTGTGTTAAATTTTCTTCCAACTCAAACACAAACACATTTAAATTTGAAAGAAATCTAAAACATGTTATATTTCCTTCTAGCATACACATAAGAATGTAACAACATTTTGGAAGTAAATAAGTCTAATGTGTGCTAGATTAACAACATTGCAATGTAAAATAAAATCTAAGATGTGTTAGATTTCCTTTTAGCACAAACTCAAGCACATAGAAAAGTTGTAGAGTGAGAAATATAGCAAGTGATAGATTTATGTCTACCACAAATACAAACATGTTGCCAACAACAACATTGTAGAGTATAAGAATTCTAACTTGTGTTAAATTTTCTTCCCACACAAGCACAAGCACATTTAAATTTGAAATAAATCTAACACATGCTATATTTCCTTGTAACACAAACACAAGAACATAACAACATTGTAGGACTACATTAATCTAATGTGTGCTAGATTAACAACATTGTAATGTAAAAGAAAATCTAACATGTGTTAGATTTCCTTTTAGTGCAAATTCAAGCACATAGAAACATTGTAGAGAGAGAAACCTAGCAAGTGCTAGATTTATGTCTACGACAAATACAAACACATTGCCAACAACAACATTGTAGAGTATAAGAAATCTAACTTGTGTTAAATTTTCTTCCAACAAAAACAAAATCACATTTAAATTTGAAAGAAATCTAACACATGCTATATTTCCTTCTAGCAAAAACTTAAGAGCATAACAACATTGTAGGACTAAATAAGTCTAATGTGTGCTAGATTAATTTCTATCACAAAGACAATCACATTGCAAGCTAAATGAAGCATAACACATGCTAGATTCCTTCTAGCCCAAAGGTAAGGATATTTACAATAACAACATTACAAGGTGAAAGAAATCTAATGTTTGTTATATTTCCTTCTAGTATAAACACAAGCAGACAAAAACGTTGTATGGTGAAAGAATTCTAGCACATGCTAGATTTACTTATAGCACAAACACAAGAAGACATAAACATTGTATGGTGAAAGAATTCTAGCGCATGTTAGTATCTTTTGGATTAACCAAATCCTAATGATGTGATTAATCTAGAAGGCACTCATTAACAACAAGGAAATCTAGTCCATGCTAGATTTCCTTTTAACACAAGCACAAGCACATTACAGGATGAAAGAAATATAACTCGTGCTAGATTTCCTTCTAGCACAAACACAATAACATAACAACATTGTAGTGTTAAAGGAATATAACACACACTAGGTTTACTTCTAGCATAAACTGAAGCATATTTCCAATAACAACATTACAATAAAACAATTCTAGCATGTGCTATATTTCCTTATAACACGATCACATGCAAATTTCCAATAACAACATTCCAAGGTCAAATAATTATAGCATATTTCCTTCTAGCAATGACAACCAAATTTCCAATGACAAGATTGCATTGTGAAAGAAATCTAGTGCATGCTAAAATTTCCTTCTAGCTCAAACACAAGCACATAAAAACAACGTAAGGTGAAAAAAATCTTGCATGTGTTATATTTACTTTTAGCAAAAGCACAAGCTTATTGTCAACAACAACATTATCAAATAGAAGAAATCTAACACATGCTAGATTTCATTCTATCATAAATACAATTGCATTACTAATAACAACATTGCAAGATTAAATAAATCTAACGAGTGTTAGATTTCCTTTAGCACAAATAAGAACATAACAACATTATAGCTTCAAACAAATCTAGTGCTGGTTATACTTACTTCTAACACAAACACGAGCATCTTTCCAACAACATAGCAGGGTAAAAGAAATCTATAATGTGTTAAATTTTTTTCTAGCACATAACAAAATTGTAGGATTAAAGAAATTCAACACATGTTAGATTTACTTTTAGCACAACCACATATATATTTGGAACAACAACATTGCAAGGTAAAATAAATTTTGCACACGATATATTTTCTTCTATCACAAATATAAACACGTTATCAAAAAACATTGCAAGGTACAATAAATCTAACGTGTGCTAGATTTCCTTCTAGCACAAATACAAGAGCATAACAACAATGCATGGTAAAAGAATTCTAGCACATGTTATATTTACTTCTAGAACAAAAGCATGCATATTGTGAATAACAATATTATAGGCCAAAGGAAGTCTACCGCATGCTTGATTTTCCTTTATCAAAAATATAAAAAAATTTCCAATAACAACATTGCAATGTGAAAGAAATCTAACATATGCTAGATTTACTTTTAGCACAAACAAAAAAAATTGCCAACAACAATATTGCAGATCAAAAAAATTCTAGCGCTCACTCTATTTTATTCTATCACAAACACAAACATATTTCCAATAATAACATTACAATGTGAAGGAAATGTAACACATGGTAATCTATTTTTGGTGCAAACAACCAAATTGCCAATAATAACATCTCATTTTGGAAGAAATATAACACAAGCTAGGTTTCCTTTTAGCACAAACATAAGCATTATCAATAAGAATATCACAAAGTAAAAAATTTAACAAGTGCTAGATTTTATTCTAAAACATCAGTACATCAAAACATAAATCAAGCACACACTAGATTTCTTTTTCTGGACAAACAAAAACACGTTGCTAAAAACACCATTGAAAGTGAAGGAATTATAACCTGTGCTAGATTTTCCTATAGAAAAAAACACAAGTACATAACAACAGGGTAGGGTGAAAGAAATCTACCTCGTGTTAGATTTACTTTTAAAAAAAACACAAGTACAGTTCCAACAACATTGGACCCACATTTTACAGTTGATCTCACATTTTACTTCTTGATACTCTCTTGTGGGGAAGAATATAAACACCTATCAAATAAACATGTCTTGATATTTATTATACAAGGCCAATTGGAAAATTCAAAGGTGGAAATTCAACACCTTAGGTGTGTTCCTCGAAGCTCTGTAGAATGAAAGATAAATGAAGGTGGTAGCAATGTGAAGGTTTGGTATTTAGGTTTGGAAGGTCTTATGGTCTAAAATTAATTGTCCTCTATTCTAATCAATGGCCATGCAATCCCCTAAAGCTGAAGTGTATTGTTTAGTTCAACCAAAGCCAAATTTGGTGGGGAAGCAAACTAAAAATGGAATAGGTAAAATATGGTTAAGTCGTAAGAGGACACATGCCCCCCCACGCGTGTCTAACGAAGGTGTGAAAATCGAATGGGTGGAGACAAAGCTTAGAGGAAAAGGAATAGAAGGGTCATTGGTTGTTGATGTTGATGTAGGCCGAGGGATCGTAGGGTTGCCAAAATTTATGTTATCATAATTACTAATTTTTTTAATGGGAATTAAATTTTTGGATTAATAAATTATACATCAATTTTTTTTTGGTAATATTTAGGGTCTTCTTGAATATGAATTCAAGCTCTTCTACTCTCTGGAATGGCTAGGGAGTATTGTGAATTACACTAAAATGTTTGATGATAGTGTAGATTTGTTATAGCCACTACATTTTGATGTTCTTCCAGAGAAAGAATGGTCTCAAGTCAAACAATAAGCTCAATATCCTGCGGTGTCTCCTCTTTCATCTGTACAATATTGTTCATCTCCTATTGTTACTGCAAGCTCCCTATCTTTCAACTATACTATGGGGGCTTTAGGAGATATGGCCTTGAAGTTTGTTACTGTTGAATGCAAAAATACCTTTTTCAATTACATTTGTTAATGTTAAATGCAAACATACCTTTTTAAATTAAGTTTGTTCTTGTTTAATGAAAACATATCTTCGTTCAATTACATTTGCTCTAATTATATTGCAGTGGTGATATTATTGATGTGATTTTTGTACATGCAGGTTCAAAAGGAAAACAACTTCAGGCTAGTTCAACGTTACAAGATGTTGGAAAGGATGTGGCGGGAAATGAGTCTACAATAAATGGGAACAACTACTTGTTTAGAAGTTCAATGGGAGTGGGTACAAAATTGGCTGACCCAGAGCAAGTAGCTAATGGAAATCAATTCTAGATAGAGGGTTCCACTAGATAAAGGCTAGCACCATCCATCCAACATTATTCTCTATGATTCCCTCCATAGTAGTCTTCACAAGCACAATAAAAAATGTTTCTCTCACACCTCCATAGATTCCTTAGATTATTGATAAACCTACTTTTCAAGACAAAAATATTCCACATGTAGAATCCAGTAATGATAAATTGATACAGAACATTCCCAACACTTCATGGGTCATTGGGCAATGGAATCCTGTTTGTAGATTGGGAGGGTTGAGCAACATTTGTGTTTGTTCTCCAGCTGTCTCAATTTGGTTTCCTTGATGTATGTGTTGAAAAGATTTTGTATTGGAATGTTTGTGCTTGAATTATTTGATGGTCTAGGGGTTCATAGGGAAAATAATTGAGTCTGGTTAAGTATCTCTTCACACTCCTAGTACATCCTAATTTAGAGAGTTTACTGTAAAGTGTTCCCTCTGGGAACATCGTGGATTTGTCTTTGGCTAATTTTATTGTGGTTTGTGGGATCTAATATTGGGGTATCCACTTCAATGGGGGTTGAGATGGTGATCCCTTCAAGAATCTTGATCTATTTGATGAGTCTAGGTGACAAATTTCTGTGGTAGTGTCAAAGCCCTGAGGAAGTTGTGGTTGGTATATTCTCTTATTTCTTTACAGGTCGTGTAAGTTGTAACAATTTCTATAGGTGTGACCCCTTTGTTTCCTTCATGTTTCCCAAGAAACACATGTGTTGTAGATGAAGTGGGGGAAACATCCCAAAATGCCATCGTAGAATGATGCCTTTTACCCGAGATGATCATACTACGTGTTTCACTATTGTGCCACCTGAGACAAGAAGAGAAATTTGCTACCTTGAAACCAAATATGGGGTGGAGAGGAAATGCACTAATATTCTAAAATTATGAATGAGGTATCTACTTGGATTTAGACCTTGGTCACACTAGGGGATCAAAGAATAAGTATCTAAACTTAGTGGAAAATTGCATTGGAAGATGAAAACTCTATTGATGTTGGTTTGTAAGGACAAATAGTTTGAGAGGTATAATGTCTTTACCTCCTTGTAAGACATTAAAAGAATGTTGAGGAACCAACACTTCACCCTTGATAGGTTATATGCAAGGGTTGCCCATTTGGAGGGACACTTATAATACTCTAACATTGTTGCACCTCTAGGATCGAGTGTCCAAGATCCAATTACCATTTCATTTTCTGAGTTTGAATGACTCTCTTTCTTGTCACTTATTAGTTCTCTATCATGTATGGCTTGGATATCCCAATAATAAGGGATTTTGTAATCTAGATCTAGTTATATGGCCTATTTTCGGAGAAACATTTATTTAGGAAAGTTCTAGTCTTTTGGACCTTGGTAGCCTAATAAATACACAAAAATCCTCTGTTGGATATATTCCACAACCATGTATATATGAACATTTTTTAGTAATATAAAGTATTAATTTACAAAAAAAAACAACATTAAGATATTCTATAATTAGTTGAAAAACTATATAAAAACCATTAATAACGAGTCAAGAAATTGAAATTAAATTCCAGAAATTGTTTCATATTTTAAAATAATTTTTTAAGTGAATCATAATTTCATAATAATAATATAGTTGAATTTAGAAATATCCTAAGAGAAAAAACAAATATTAGATGAATAAGAATTTTATATGAATGACATGTGAATATCAAATAGAAATATTTGAAATAATTTTTAGAGTTTCATTAGATATCTCACACATTTTATATTGTGGTGAGAAATTTTAAAGTTAAAAATAACATATTTTTGAAATTACAAGTTCAAATATTTGTATAAGGTTTGAGGGTTTTAACATTATTACATATTTTTCTTATTCTAAAATTGTATATTTTAGTTTATTGTAATGTAATCTCTCTCTCTCTCTCTCTCTCTCTCTCTCTTCTCTATATATATATATATATATATATATATATACACACACACACACAACACACACACACACACACACACACACAACACACACACACACATATATATATATATATATATATATATAATATAATGGATTTGTGTAGTCAATTTAAGAATAAAACGAAAATAAAAAATATTGCAAAAGTTTTTAAAAACAAATTAAGGTTTTGTTGTTTTTTCATTCAAAACAACCAAAATGTTTATGCCAAAGTTAAATACAAAGTAACCAAATCAACAAATATGTAGTTAAGTTTTTTAAGCTAGCAAAAAAAACATTGTCATTTGGGAAGACACTTACCTTCATCTATGGGAAACACTATTGATTGGGGAAGACACTTTTGAAGATCTTGAGGAGGTCATTAACATATATGTGGACCCACTTGTGAGCAATCTAAAGGGAATCCTTGCTTACAGGAAATTTAGAAGGGGTACAAAAGAAAAGTTTGATAATGTGTTGCCGAATGAAAAATTTGAAAATCCAACAAGAATTCCATATTATTTATCTATTTAACATGAACATCCTGGTGCATTTATTCTTTCTAATATTAGGGGCACAAATCCGCACAATGAGTATGTGGGGTTATATCTTAAAAGTTTGAAATTCAAAAAAATAGGATTTTTGCCAATCGTGACAAACTTATTGCTCATTTCCAGAAGCACATCAATGATCTTAATTAATTATATTTATATAAAATATTATATATAATTACTATTATTAAATTTATTTCAAATTGATAAATATATTATGTTTTTTTATTAAAAGTTATTTATTAATTATATTAACAAATCAATTGAATCAATTTATTATTTTTAGTTAATCTTTTACTATTTATTATATCTCTTCCTACCAAACCATTTCTCTCAACATAAAAGCATATATACGTATAAAAGTTATTTATAATAAAACAAATCCTTCTAGTTGAACAAGATAAATCTCCTCTTCTAAGTCCCCATTCAGAAAGGTTGATTTTGCATTTGATTGATGCAACTTCCAATAATATTTAGTGGTGAATGCTATCATTATTCTCATTGTATTCATTTTTTCAAGTGGAGCAAAGGTATCTTCATAATCTATGCCTCCCCTTTGTGAATAATCGTTTGCAACCAATATTGCCTTATACTTGCCTATGCTACCATCTGCATTAAATTTTGTCTTGTACGACCAATTTGATCCTATAGGAACTTTGTTTTCAGGTAATTCTATTAATTCCCAAGTTTCATTTTTCATTATAGATTCAGATTATTCTTTCATAGCTTTCATCCATTCTTTATGATTTTTAGCTTGTTCATAATTTAAAGGCTAAAAAATAGTCATTACTTGATACATTAAAGCATAATATTTATACCTGATAGGGGATTGAATCTGTCGTGTTGAGCTTCTTAGAGGCTCATTATATTTTGGAGTACCTTTTCCTCTTCTTCTTCTTTGTGGGGTGCCTTCATCACTTCTTTGTGGACTTTGACTTCTTGGCATATCTTCTGGAATGTCCATCCTTTCTTGAGCTTGGGATGATTCCACAACTTCTTCTTCTTCATTAAAGCTATCATAAGGAGGCTACCATACATTATGTTTATCTCCTTTTACTTTTTAATCTGCATGCTCATGAAATATAACATCTCTACTTGCAAATATCTTGTGAGTACTTGGATCATACATTTTATATGCTTTTTTATCATTACAATATCCAATAAAAATGCATTTGATGGTTTTAACATCTAATTTTCTCCTATCCTCTTTAGGAATATGAGCAAAGGCATTGCATCAAAATATCCTCAAAATGACTAACTTTAGGTTTAAAACCATAAAATGCTTCTAATGGTGTTTTGTGCTCAAGATACTTGGTAGGGATTCTATTTTTGAGATATACAACTATATTAATGGCTTCAACGCAAAAAATATTAGAAAGTACTTTACTTTTTAACATACTATGAGCACATTCATCTAATTTTCTATTGTTTCTCTCGGCTACTTCATTTTTCTGAAGTGTATATGGTACTGTAAATTGTTTCATGATTCCATTTTGCTTGCAGAATTTGAGAAAAATCATGAAGTGTACTTGCCACCTTTATCTAATAGAAGAATTTTAATGCTCTTTCCTATTTGTTTTTCAACCATACTCTTGAATTCTTTAAAGTATTCAAACACATCACTTTTATTTATTATAAATTAAACCTAAGTATATCTAGTGCTATCATCAATAAATATAAGAAAGTAATATGCTCCACCAAGTGACTTAGTTTGCATTGAACCACATACATCAGTATGCACTAGTTCAAGTATTTCAGGTTTCTATTTTCGTGAAAATGAAATTCTTCCCTATGTTGTTTTCCTACTGCACAACGTTCACATTCAAAGTGTTCACCCTTAATATTTGGAAGGCCTTCTACCATCAATTTCTTTTGTAGTAGCATTAGTTCATTATGATTTAAGTGTCCATACCTTTGATGCAAAAGCTCTATATTTTACATGCCTATTGATGCCAAAGCTTGATTCCCATTATTCATTACATCCAACTTGTATAATCCTCCAACACTAATTCATTTTGCAACAACCTTGTAGTTGTCCTTCACATCCTTTACCAAACAATGTGATTTCACAAATTTAACTTTGAATGATGTTCTGTAATAGTAGAGACTAAAATTAAGTTCTTCTTTAATCCTGGGACATGCACCACATTTTGAATTTGTTTTTCTTATCCATTAGGCATGATAACACTTATATCACCATATCCTTTAATTTCATGTGACCTATTATCTCCTAAATAGATGTGTGCGTCATTATTAACTTCATGATAAATATAAAACCAATCTCTTTTGCATGACATGTCGATTGATGCACCAGAATCTATAAACAAAGCTTTATCATCATTAGTTTTTGTTGATAAAGAAACATTTGACACAAACAATTTAAGATTGCTAAAGTCAAGACTAATTGATTGATATCTATCAAAATAATTTCCTTAATTCCTTATTTGTTTAAATTGATCAAACCTTCTTTTCATGTAGTTTTTAACAAAATGACCAAGTTTTCCAATGTAATAACACACATCATTTCTACTTGATTTAGCATTTGTCCTTGGTGAAGGTGTACTTTGAAATCATTTTACCTGTGGCCTTTTGCATTTATTTTTCTCCCATTGTTTGCCTTTGAAGGACTATTTCCCTTTATCCATCAATGCTAAACCTGAATTAGGAGATTTTTGTTTAAGACTTCTTCTCCATTCTTCATCTTGCATAGGTATATCTGCCAACTCATCAAACATAGGAACCTTCTCTCTAGTTGAAAGACCAGTTATAAGCATTTGATATTCATCAATCATTCCATTTAATGTCACAATAGACAAGTCTGTACTAGATATTGTTTCACCAATGTCACCTAATTTATCCTTTAGATCCTTAATTCTAGAAATAAAATTATTGACATTTTCATTTTCTTCCATCTTAATTTAAATAAGATTACTATTTAAATACAATATTTGATTTGTAGTCTTCATTTCATACAAACTTTTGGGAGTGTCCCATGTCTCCTTGGATGTTTTGCACTTTGTAATGTGTGGAATAATGTTGTCCTTAACGGACATTCTCAAAAGAGCCTATGCTTTGTATTCTCGTCATTCCCAATCTTGAATTACAACATTTGTGGCTTAAAGGGGCACTAGCTTCACTTCAGCTCCAAACACAATTGTCGATATATTGTAGCCTTCCATCAAAGTCTGCAACTTAAACTTTCAATTTGCATAGTTTTCACCGTCTAGTTTGTTAGAGTAAGATAAATAAGATTCCGCCAATACATTAACCATGGTACTAAACTTATGAATCCTTAAATACCAAAACATTTAAGGGCTAAATAATATCACCTTATTTACCAATAAATTTAATGACTCCTTAATCAAAAATATTAACACTTCTTTTTTTTTGCTAATTCTACTTGCTCAACAACACCTTTTATTTTCATATTTTTTTTATTTCTATATATATATATTATTCCACCATTCACCGCCATGGATACATAACTTCATTAATTATTTTAAGCAAATTTCATAATTTACTTAGTTTTAACCTTTGCATTAACCATAAAGCCTTTGAGATTCCTAAAAAAAAATTTTTTTTTTTTGGCCTAATGGATGCGATTAAACCAAAACGTTCAAAAACATATCCAATAACCAAATTCTAGATACGACAGAACCTTTGCCCATACTTATATTTCAAAAAATACAAGTGGATTTAATGAAGCCTTCAAAATGCATCTGAACACGTATCCTTGACATTCATAATAAGATCCTCACATCAAAATTTGCATGAAAATCAACAACTTAAAAAAACATATTAGGGAGGGGTCTCACATATTGCAATCATAAGCCAGAAGGGACTTCGGTGGAGGAGAGACTTTGACTTGTGAGATTGTTGATCACCGATTTGTAAGATTGATGATGTCATCAGTGCCACGTGTCACTTCGTGAGTGGTCACATGTGTCACCTTGATATGTCCCCATAGGACCCCTGAAAATGCCAAATATGCATGCCACATGTCATATGTACCTCCATTTCATGCTGATGTCAACTGCCACATCAGTTTATTAGGACCAATAGGATTCTGCCACATGGCCCCACTGGAGGAGAGAGCAAAGGGCCCATCTGCCCTTGGTTTTTCTTTGAATTTCTTTGTTAAATGAGATCAGACCCTCCCAACGCTTTAACACTAAATGCCCAAAATTTAGCGATTTTCATGATATTGGCATTTGGTGATGTTTTTATATTGACATTTGGAGATTTTCTCATATTGTTGTTCAAAAAATTTTCTAGTATTAGTGTTCAACGATTTTCATGAAAATGTGTTTGTGTGCACCATTTTTCACCTACGATCGCTGATATGAGATATCGACACTCTGCATCATGAACCATTGATATACTATGCGCCATGAGCCTCTGACAGCCGATATGTGATCATTTCTCTAACCTCCCATATTGCTAGTTTAGAAAAACATCGATTTTGATTTGTGATGCGCTCTCAGACCTCTGATATGTTTTTCTTCTTCACTTCAAAGGAAATAGAACCCCTAAACTTCAACAAGTCATACCTTTTAATCAAGAGGTCCATTTTCGGATTTCCATATACCGTTGGAAAGCTCATTCCAAGCACCATGCACAGAAGAGGGCATGATTTAGATTTGAGAGCTTCTGTGGCTTAGAAGATGGCTTCAAAATTCACTGCTCTTTGGTAACTTTGGTGAACTGAAAACTCATAATACAGTTTGCAGTGAGTGACAACATTGGCTCTAACTGGGGATAGTGCCTTGCTGACAAGGTTTTAAGAACCTGTAGACTATGAAGTTCTCTTTTCTGGCATGGAGTCTTTTTAAAGAAGCCAAATTTTTTTGAAAGTAGAAATTTAAGCAGAACATTGGAAATTTTATATGACAATTACATATAAAGACACTGGTATTTACAATGAGTGCAAGGCAATACCTTTTAAGTTTCGAAATAAAGTTTAAGGAATTGACCATTTACTAGTAGCTCCAACAATTCCCCGTCCAGATTTTTGAGCAGGTACGTATTATTTCGTTTCTCTGCTAAGATCTTGAAAGGATCAAACCATAGTGCATCAAATCTTTTGTGTGTACCCTTTTCTTCACATCAGAAATTCCATCTAAGAACTAGATCTCCCGGTTGAAGAAGTTGATCCCTAGCCTTCTTGCCAAACAAGGATTTCATCTTCTGTTGGTAATCGACCAATTTAGTCCCCACTTGTTCCCTGTTTTCATCTTGCTCAACCAATTGGTTGATCCTTTGCATTAAAGCACTCGGATCCTCCTCAACTTCTTGCAGTAACTTCACCACTGGCATTTCTAATTGGATTGGGAAGACTGCAGCCTTACCATACACAAGCTTGAAAGTTAATTTTCCAGTGGATCATTTAGGATTTACTCGATTGACCTAGAGTGAAAACTTCAATTGGGTGTCCCATTTCCTCTCATTTTCAGTGATGGTCTTCTTCATCACTCTCACCACAATTTTATTTGAGGACTCAGCTAAATCGTTTCCCTAGGGATAGTAAGTAGTGTAGTGCCCTGTGATGATATTGAATTTATGACAAAAGCTATGGAATTTTTTCGATTTGAAGACCTCGACATTATCACTGACGATTTTGATGGGTCAACCAAAACGCGATAATATGTTCTCCTCCATGAACTTAATTACCACTGAGTCTGTAGCATTTCTAGCTAGGATGGATTCTACCCACTTGGTGAAATAATCTGTGGTGGTTAATATCCACTTATGCTGGCCACTAGAAGCTAGGTTTAACTCTCCTATAAAGTCTTCTCCCCACTACTTGAAAGTTTCATCCACATGCACTAGGATCAGGGGAAAAGGACAGAGTTTTGATCTCTCAGCAAAGATTTGGCACTTCTGACAAGACTTGACCTGTAAATGCACATTTCCAAACAGTGTAGACCAACAAAATCTTGCCTTGAGGATTTTGTGAGCTATGGTCTTCTAGCTATATTGACCTCCACAAACTCCCCCATGAAATTATTCAATAACTTTATGGGTTTCACTCTCCACTAAGAATAACAACAAAAATCCTGTTGAGTCCTTCCAATAGAGTTAACCATTGGATATGACATACTTTTTTGATCTTGCAGTCTCAAAATCCTGTACTTATATTTATCTATACCTAGTGGGCATCTCATGAACAAGCGATAATGGATGATATTCTTGTACTGGGGTGCCCCTCATATTTAGCACAAATTTTTTTCTCTGATGGTTTAACCCTGTCTTAGTGGTTAAAACATCCTTGGTCTTATGAGGATTTCCTTTTAGTCAAAAATATCTCCTGGCTGAAGTTTACAATTGTTTGTATGACTAGCTGTCTCAGTGTGCAACTTCTAATTATTAGAATAGTAAGATCGATTGATTGAAAATAAAAACACAATGATTAAAAACAGAAAAACAGAATCAATCTAGCGAAATTGAAATGATGGTCCTGAAAATATCTCCATGACACTCTTCTTTGTTAGCCTCTGGTCTAGAGGTGTTTATGCTAAATCATGACTAATTATCTCTTAGTCAGTTCCTTGTCACTTTTAGTCTTTAACAATCTTGTTCCTTCTCTTTCACGAAGTGGGAGTGGTTACCCATCATGAAAATAACATACTCTAAACGTGGTTGCTAGCTCATTCGTCGTCCCATAATCCTTGTAAAACACTATCTGCACCCTCATATGCCTTGTGAGTGGTTACCCATCATGGCGATAACATACTCTGAACGTGGCTGCCAGCTCATTCTCCCTCCCAGAATCCTTTTAAAACACTATCTACACCCCGATATGCCTTGTCATGAAATTATGGGGTAATATGGAGGAAATTCCTCCCATGCTGAATGTGACAAAACATTTTCCTGTAACTAGTGATAAACTGTACAAGAATCGTAATCATCAAAATAATATAAAAGGAATGTTGACATAAAAAACACATGAGGCCAGTCAAGACATAGTGAACAGGGAAGAATTTGATTCGCATAATAACTCGTGCATTCATTAACACTCAAGAGGATTTCAGTGGCGATGAAGGGAAAGACTTGCAATATAACATTTGCAAGAGGAACCGGGAGTTGATTATTAAGAAATGAATTTAATAGGAGTGATTCATTTAGCCAAATATAGTATTTGAAATGATCAACATCTCAATTCCATGACTCTATGAGAGAAACATATTCCAAACCTAAGTTAGGTACAATAGAATTGCATGGAGATGTATCATGTGCAATAAAATTTTGAATCTGATCAGAAATTGAATTTCAAAAGCTCAAAAGATTACATCTGAAATACCAAACATCTTTAAAAAAGAAATTTACATCGATTGAAACCATGCAAAGAGAAGGATTGTGCAAGATAAACTATATATGAATTAGTTCGAGGGGGTTACCAGAGTCACAAGATCTTGACATAACCATCAATGAAACTTGAGGTGCCTCGACTCCTAGACAAGTCCCGAAACTTTCAAGTATTGTAAAATCACATCCTAGATATTGAATCAGATGATGCATGATGTGAGGATAACTACTTTCTCTAATCTCAATGGGACCACTACTAACCAGATGGAAGCCATCTCTGTTACTTATTTGACCAAATTCTGCAACTTCAACAACTGGATTACTCAAGTTGAAAAATTCTTTTGATCACAAGTCTAGAGATGTATGAATCAGAAAATTTTCATGAGCAAGCTTATTTGAAGAGTTGTCTTCCGAAAAAAAGAGAGGTGATATGGGATGGAAACCATACTCAATGATCTAATTATTTTCTCTTTCATCATGGAAAACATCACTACTTTGTCTCAATTAAGAAGTGACCTCTTCTGATGAAGAACTTGAATAGCACGGAGTATCTTCATCTCATGTAGATGCATCACAAATAGGTGAGCACAAGGGATAGTGGTATGAAGAGGAAGTTTTGATAAGAATTTTTTTTCAGCTATATTAGATCCCAGATCTTATTCTTTCAGATGAACATCTTATGGAGGAATCAACAATCAGTTGGTGCACTTGGGAATTCGTCATCGTGTACATTAGCAGAATAACCATAATCAAAATGATTGTTGCGCAAGATTACGTATCTGAAAAAATTGATTTCATTTGATTCACTACTGAGATTAGAATATTGAAAATCATCCAAGAATGTAATAACATCATCTTAACATGGAGGATTTTAAAAAAATAGAAGAAAAAATGAAAGAATATTCACCTTCTTACTCCTCCACTTGTGTAATGTGACCACCTTGAATC
>APFE030433170.1:0-19248 GCA_000404065.3 Pinus taeda | reverse complement strand
ATATATATACGGTTATTTTGATAAAAGTGACCTTTATTTGAGTAATTTGAATTTAAATTTTAAATTTACTTTTTTAATTTAAATTTGGGTAATTTAAAGTTGGTTAATTTGAGTAATTTAAATTTGGGTAATTTAAATTACCTTTTTAATATGTCATTTTAAGTAGTGGCTATTGGTAGTACAGCTAAAAGTGGGCGGAATCCCACCAATAAAACTTCAAACAATCTTGTAGAGGCATTGTTTGAATCTTGTTCTTGATTGTGGAAATGGATTTAGCATCATCAAAAACATCTAGGACACCTAATATTTTGAAGTTTAACTAATATAACTGGGACTTACAAAAATCCTAACTGAATTTTCTCTAAATAGAATGAGAATTTCCATAACTTTTCAGGGCAATTCTTCGGGCTAGTTAGGCTACTACCCATTTTACATGGCATATTGGAATATGTGTCAATGTATTGAACAATGATAAAGAGCCGAGGAATTGAGGTCCACAATTGAAAGAATCATGGAAAAAAAATCTCATAAAATCTTGTAGAGGGTGTGTTTGAATCATGTTTTCTATGGTGGAATTGGATTAGGCACCATCAAAAAAGTAGACCACACCTAAAATTATGAATTTACACATGTTTTACTTGGATTTACAAAAATCCCTCCCAAAGTTTTTGAAAAAATGGTGGGAATTTCCATAACCTTGAGGGAAAAAAGCATAATCCTTAGACTATTACGATAAAGACTCCAAAATGGGTATATACCATAATGAGCCCATGGTATTGACCCATGGTATTAACCTTCATTTTTTGAGTAAAACAATAAAATAAGGGTTCTAGAGAGTTCATCCATTCTTTAAAAGGAGATAAGAGCTAAGCATTGTGGGCATCCTGAATCAATCTATCTATTTTTTTTCTAATTTTGATCCTAAGGACAAAAACCAAACCAGTGTGGGTCGATGTAATTGTCTGGTAAATACATTCAACGTGCACTATTGTGATTCTACAACAGGCAATGGAAAACCCTAATAGGCGTGGGGAAGAAAATCCAACAAATCTTGTATCATGGGCACCACCAGACATAGCTACGAGTGCAAAGGATTTAAGCAATGATGTCCAACCTCATGAACAGCAACAAGGAGGAATAATGGTAAGGGATTACTCCTCTTCTTTTAATAGTTTTGATGTGCTCCGTTACCGAGAGTTTGGTAGCAATAACAAAAAGCTACCAAATATTTTTCAGGAGTATCATGTAGCTGCATTCACTAATGGATTAGGTAACATAACAGGAGTGGTGATAACACATAGCACAGTGTGTTATATTCATGTGACCAGTAATGGTACCTGTATAGTTCCGTTCAGTCTTAATTTAGATAATGGTAATGATGGCCAGCCCCCTGTGCACCAGTGTCTACAAATAGATAATGACCGGCCTATTATGAGCCAGCTACCATGGAAATCCTTTTTTCATGTTTATAATCCGCATAATGAGTCTTTGATAATGGTTACTAAGGGTCAGGGAAGGCGAAGGATTATAAGCATTCCGATTGAATGCATAAAAAAAGGAGCTACAACCCACGAAGAGTTGTTCCAGGGTGAGTCCGTAATCTATCATTGGAAATTTGATATTCCAAATTCCAGGGGCGTGATTTATAATCTGTCAGAAAGGGGGGTGTTCAAGGTCTTTGAATTGAAAAATTACAGTCATCTGTTTGCAATTTCATACCCAGATAGCAAATTAACATCAAAAGGTGGACTTCTAGATCCTCAATTTACATTTGGAAGTCCAGGAAATACTGAAATCGTGATCTGTGAAAAGGTCAAAGGAAAATCCACTCTGTTCAGGATTTATTCCAAAAGCGATGGAATTTTTCGTAAAGAATTTTTCCTGAAAGAGAGTTGTTGGGTATTCGTTGAACTATGTGGCTATGACAGAATGGTTTTGCAACGGGGACTACTGGGGGAGCTGGAAGTAATGGATATTAGCGGTGAAAGTCCTGTTTGCATAAAGAAAACAAATATTTGCACTGCATGCCTACCCCACTACTTACATAAAGTTTCCAAGTTCATTTGCTTGGACCGTTGGTGCCAAACAGTTAATGTGTGTAATTTAGAAGGAGAGATTTTAGTGAGACTTGAAGACCACCGGATATCACCGTTCAAAGGCTTTTCCCGTCGATGTCACATTACAAAATCACAGGATATCATCATTTCTATTTGTAATACAACCTATGATTCCAATGATTCCTATGATTCCTACACCATCAATATAAGCAGCATTGTTACAGGACAATGCCTCGCAAAGCTCAGCAAAAATTGGTCCGAAATCAGAGAGAAGGTTCTCGGTTTTGGAAATACAGGATTTTCATATGATGAAAGGACGCACAACGTTTTCACGGCAAGCCGTCATGGCATAGGTTCTGTATGGTCTAGTAGATTCTACAGTGATGCTAGATTCGGCCTTCATTTTTGATAGTATAGACTCTACAGTGATGCCCATTCAATGTTTCCATCTGTGTTTTATTTTATGAATATCATATCTCAGAATTACTTGAATTTTATGAATATCATATCTGCGCATTCATTTTTGATAGTATAGACTCCTCAATATCACCTGCAAGTGTTATGAACTAACCGGATCCAATACATTGTTTCACAAATGTGCATGAATTGTTCGAATGTGCATGAATTAAACTTTATTAACCTTTGTGGTCAAAAAATCTCATGGTTTAAAGAATGATTATGGTGATTCTTAAATGCGATGTCTTTTAGTTGAGAAAAATGCGAAAGTTCATCTCAATTTTTTCAATTTCTCCTTTATATCAACTTATGATATTGATTGTTAACTAATACTATGCAATGATTTTGATTAGAATTACAGATTTTGTAATATTATATAATGATTTTTTTTAGACTTACAGATTTTATAATGGAGTATTTCCTCTATATGTAATTTTATCACTTTTTTATTTTTCTTTCAAGTGCTTTCAGATAGCTCCAAGGCTCCTTGTTTCATGGATATGTAACTTTGTTCTCTTTTTGAAGTTTGTTGAGACTCTTTATATCTTAGACTAACTTTTCTTGCTCATGGCCTTTATGAGATGAGGGTATCAACCAATTATTAAGAGCCTTTAGTGAATATAAGTTATAAATCAACTTAGACTTGATTTTCATAAGATCTTCTCTCAAAGATTCAACTTCTTCCTCAAGTTCTTGATAATTCCTTTCCCATTCAACTATCTAGTTTATAAGAAGCTCCTATTTTCTCCTTGATTCTCCAAGATGAGTTTTTAGAGAGATGACAACTCCATCATATCCATCTAAACTAGCCTTTCTTTAACATTTTGAGCCCTCTAGGTTTAGTGCTTCATTTTCATCCTCCGCTCTATCATCACTCTTTTGTTTATCCTTTAATTGTTAAACTAAAATATCCTTAAGCTTGAGAGTCTCTTGTAGATTAAATTTATAATTTCTAAATTCTTCATTATTGGAGTTATACATACTTTCTTCACCTCTCAAGAGTTTCTCTTTTAGTAGCTTGTTCTTCTTCTGAGTCTTCGTCCTCTTCCTCTAGTTCCACCTTTCCTTTATGAGAAATTGGTTTATCTTCCAACTTAGTGTCAAGTTCAAATGTCATTAGCCTGCACTCCTCTTGTTATCCCTTAGATAATTCTTCACTATTGTACTCAATTCACTAACTGTCCTCCTTAGAGTAGAATATCTTTTTCTTTTGAGTCCTCTTTTTCTCACACTTTTTAACTTTATATCAACTCTTCTATTCTTTCACCTTTTCTTTCTTCTTGAATTTATACGGAAGTTTACAACAATAAAGTACTATTCTACCACATTCAGAACACTTAAATGGTAGCTTATAGTAGTATTTTCCCCACCACCTTTTGCATTCCTTAAAAACCCGACCATCTCATCATCGAGTGATAGATGGAGAAATCCTCTTGTCTTTTGTGCTCTTTGGATTTCTTTGAGGCTTTAAATTATGCTTCCCCTTGCTCCTACTTCTCCCTTCCAATTCTTTACTTCTCACTTCCAATTCTCATATATGATCTTTCCTTCCTCGCCTAGTTCTAGAAATATTGCTTGAACTCAGAGCTTGTCACGTGTAACCTTATTTAAGCATGAAAGATACTCAAGAAGATGTAGGAAGCTCCAATTTTTATGCCATAGTACCAATATTTTGCAACACCTTGTACAAACCATAATATTTTGGTGATAATTTATTATCCTTCTTAGCTTGTTGGAGGGACATTTGTTTGTATGGTTGTAGTTGTAAAAATACCCAATCATTTTTATATAATATTATATAAATCGATATGTCCATTCTTCAAACCTTCCATCTTAGCTTCAATTACTTTTTGTGAGAGCGAAATTTGTTTCGCTTCCTCTAGTAATTTTGAGTAATTTTGATATAGCATGTTGCATTTCTTCCTCTTCTTCATGTATCATAGTAGAGATTTAGGGTTTCTTATTAGGTGTTTCCATTTTATTTCTTTGGGTCATCAATTAATGATAATTGTTATTCACAATTCCATTTGAATTAATTCAAACTACTCTCTCAAACAAAACTTATGCAAATTTAAAAAAATACTACACACTTTTTTGTTTTCATTTTATAGGAGCTCAATATTGAATTTAAAATATTTCTACAATTTTGGATCTCAAAGGTCTGAAATTACATCATACGGTTTTTGGGCACTTCATCCCCCAAGGTAGGTTTTGGAGCTTAAATCCCAAGTTTTGACTAAGTCCAGTGTAAAGACTCCATGATTTATGGGCAGAGAGCACGAAGTTGTAATTGAGTCATAGGGTTGTTTTCCCTCAATTTTGTTATGTAATGTTGTCTTGAGAGATCTACCTATGGTCCGCAAACCATGGGATTGTATAAATAGAGCAAGAATCTAAGTTGTAAGAAGTAATATAATAGTAAGGAAGTTGATTGAATAGAAGTAATGAGTCTAAGTGTAGAATTGAGTCTTTTGGGTGGTAGAGTAGGAGAAGGCTCTGCACCTAAGTGCGTAGAGGCCTAGTAGTCTGTAGCTAAGTGCATGGACCCCTGCAGTTGAGTGCACAAGGTGAGTCGAGTCTGTAACTCATTGAAGAAGTAATAAAATAGAAGTTTCTTACCACTCTGTGTATCTTTTTTTGTTTATGCATTTAAGTATATTGGGTATGAATTACAAGCTTACTGTTTATTTGTTGCGCGAAATTATATGAATGTATTGAATAAGTAAATCTAAGATAAGTAGCTCCTTACACGAAGCTAACTAACACTCATAAGAAGATAAGTAAGATCTGTGGCGGAACTTAGGAAAAGAGTGCAAACCACTGCCTTAAGCAGTGCGAAAGAACCTGAATCCCTCGCTAGGGATGCACGAAGGTGAATATAATAGAATACGAAGGGATCACAAGTTAGAAGAGTGCACGAAGTAACCTGTGCGAAGGCACTCCTAGTTGGACTAAATCAACCCCTCACACATCTCAAGACTGTGGAAACATCGTTCTAGCATCCCCCCATACTCCTTTGGGTGAGACCTCAATCCCCGCTCCGCAGGTTGTTGCCAAAAATACCAGTAGTACAGGGATTTTTTTGCTAATTAACACCGAACCTTGGTGAGGCCCCATCAAGCCAACAAATGGTTCCCTTGCCTAGATCACGACATGACAGCTCGACTCGAAGTACGCAAAGAGGTGTGGCATGTGAAATGTAAGGAGGAGGGTCATGATATGGACCACTGCTCGGTGTTCGTGAATTACCTTGCGGGAGGGGGGCTGATTCCAGTAAGGCTGGAAGCGCAAGGAGGACCAAGCAAGACGCCTACTTTGTGGTGTGTGATTTGTCAAATAGGAGAAAAGCATGCTACGGACAATTGTCATCTATTGCAGAAGTACATGTAGACATCGCAATAGTTGTTTTGTGATTTTTGTAGGTCGATGGGAAATGATGAGCAGACATGTAGAAGTTATGAGCTAATGATGGATAGAATTCCAACTTAGAGGGTTCAAGCTGAAAGGCAACCCCTAGATCGAGGTGCAAGGATGGCGTGCACCAGATTTTAGGGGCACGGACAAGGAAGAGGTGGAGGAGGACCTCGAAGAGGTCGCGGACAACTAATATGCTATAATTGTGGAGGGCCAAGGCATTATGCATGTGATTGTATGAATCTGACGCGTTCATCATGTCTGTATTATACCTTGTTTAATCACAAGATGGAGGATTGTCCTATGCTGATAGCTAGGATACACGACAAGGGAGTGATACCACCTCCCCCAACTTAGAACCTGCAAATGATGAGGTCTAAGCTGCGCAAGGACAATCCAAATGTGAATATTATGCTCCGAAGTGGAATTACGATGGGAGATGATAAAGGCAAACAACTAGTAGATGAAACTTGGGTTTGCAAAGCTCTGACGAAGGAAGCATAGTTTGATTTGGAGCGTGCTCAAGAAAATTTTATGGAAGCAAAGGCAGAGCATAGCCAAAAATGGACCCATCGATGCTCATGATGTTACTCAAAACATGCATGAAGTTGTTGCGTGACAGTAGGGTTGTAAATGGATTGTAGGAGCTCATCAATAGATGCGCTAGGACTGCACAAGGAGAACCACGCATAGTATTGAAGATTGGAAAGCATAAGACAAGAACAAGAAGAGAAATGAGGTTATCCGCGTAGATTGGATAGTATGAAATGGACCAAGTAATTTTGGACTTAGGATCAGACGTTAATGTTCTCTCGAAGGAAACATGGTAATGCATGGGAGGCCTATGTTGTAATGGTCTCCTCTTCACCTGTGCATGGAAAACTAACAAAAAATAATACCCTTCGGGCGACTGTAGAGAATCACTTTCGATAAATTGATTTAAAGTTGGAATTTGGACAAATGTTGTAAGGTTCTATGATTAAGATTAAATTAATGCTTTTGTTGAGGTTGAATATATCTATTGATATTTAGTTTTTTATTGCTTGGTAATCATAAGGTCTATGTTGAGATGAGGTCTAAATCATGGTTGGGTTTACATCCTTCTAATTTTGTCTAGGTCTGGTAACTTTTTCAATTATACTAGCTTTTCCTTTAAGTCCTTCCACATAGCTCCAAGCCTCCTTGTTTCATGAATATGTAATCTTGTCACTTTTTTATTTTTCTTTTAAGTGCTTTCACATAGCTCCAAGGCTCCTTGTTTCATGGATTTGTAACTTTGTTGTCTTTTTGAAGTTTGTTGAGACTCTTTATATCTTAGACTAACTTTTCTTGCTCATGGCCTTTATGAGATGAGGGTATCAACCAACTATTCCGAGCCTTTAGTGAATATAAGTTATAAATCTATATTAGGCTTGATTTTCATAATATCTTCTCTCAAAGATTCAACTTTTTCCTCAAGTTCTTGATAATTCCTTTCCCATTCAACTATCTAATTTATAAGAAGCTCCTATTTTCTCCTTGATTCTCCAAGATGATTTTTTAGAGAGATGACAACTCCATCATATGCATCTAAACTAGCCATTCTTTAACATTTTGACCCCTCTATATTTAGTGCTTCATTTTCATCCTCGAGTTTATCATCGCTCTTTTGTTTATCCTTTAATTTTTAAACTAAAATATGCTTAAGATTGAGAGTCTCTTCTAGATTAACTTTATAATTTCTAAATTCTTCATTATTGGAGTTATACATACTTCACCTCTCAATAGTTTCTGTTCTAGTAGCTTGCTCTTCTTCTCAGTCTTCATCACCTCCTCTTCCTCTAGTTCCACCATTCCTTTATGAGAAATTGTTTTTTCTTCCAACTTAGTCTCACACTCAAATGTCATTAGTGTGCACTGCTATTGTTATCCCTTAGATAATTCTTCCTTATTGGACTCATTTTACTGAATGTCCTCCTTAGAGTAGAATATCATTCTCTTTCAAGTCCTCTTTTTCTCATACTTTTTAGCTTTGTCTCAACTCTTCTCTTTTTTCACCTTTTCTTTCTTCTTGAATTTATATGGAAGTTTACAAGCAAAAAGTCCTACTCTACCACATTCAAAACACTTAGATGGTAGCTTATATTATTATTTTCCCCACCACCTTTCGAATTTCCTTACAAACCCTACCATCTCCTCATCAAGTGATAGATGGAGAAATCATACTGTCATTTGTTCTCTTTGGATTTATTTGAGGCTTTAAATTATGCTTCCCCTTGCTCCTACTTCTCACTTCCAATTCTCATATCAAATGTAACTTTTCTTACAAAGAGGGCGATCTCCTCATCTCAGTGATATATGGAGAAATCTTGCTGTCTTTTGTGCTCTTTGGATTTCTTTGAGGCTTTAAATGATGCTTCTCCTCCTCCTACTTCTCACTTCCAATTCTCATATCAAATTTAATGAGGGTTCCATGTAGTTGCTCCATTTTCAGAGTCTTTGCTTGTGCCATCTATTCTATGGCTCAGATATGCCATTAAACCTCTTTGGGAGAGATCCT
The DNA here is from genome assembly GCA_000404065.3 of Pinus taeda. Classification (NCBI taxonomy): domain Eukaryota; kingdom Viridiplantae; phylum Streptophyta; class Pinopsida; order Pinales; family Pinaceae; genus Pinus; species Pinus taeda. Next base: position 10,782 of record APFE030433170.1, on the reverse strand, counting down.
AAGACTTTATAATTGACTACCGTAATGTATTCATCAAGGACTCTAATCATATTAGATACTTCATCAACTATAAATAAGTATTCAATAATATATTCACCAACATTTATCCTTGTAATTTTAAATTTCATTCTATAAGTTTAAAGTTTTACTTGCTTTATCCTCTAATTTCCCTTATAATAGTACTTGAGCTTGTCCCAAGTTTTTTTTGGTTGAATTGTAGTGAATCAAATTTTCTATTCATATTGGTTATGATTAGTGATGATGAGGTTCAAGGCATTTGCATTATTATTGTAAGGTCTTCTTTCATCAAACTTGTAAGTGGAGTTATCATAATTATGTATGTAGATTCTATTATTGCCCATAAATTGAATCCAAGAAACATGATGTATGATTCTATTATGAATCTCTAAAATATGTGATTTACTCCATCAAATACATGACTATACATCTTGATTTTCCTCATTTACCATGATTTCATGTGGATCTAACTTCCAATGGTTAACTTGTTTATGTAAGCTATACAAAACAAAAATACAATCACATCACATATGTACATAGTGATTTAATGTCAAACCCCTTCCAAGAGAAAAACCACCAAAACTCTGTTTGTATTATGATGTAAAATAAGAGCACCAACTATGTTTAAATCAATATTTAATAGCACCAACTCAAATAAGGCTCCAACCCCCTTAGATTAGAAAGCTCAAGCTTACTTAAGGAACAAAGCTTAAATATTTGTAGGGACACACCCACTTCTACCACTATGATCTACTCTTTCATGGGATTTTTAAAGTGAGAGCTCTAGCGCCTTAATTCACTTTTTATTTAATTCATTTCCCTCTTATCACCCCACTCTCATATACAAATCCTTGACTTAAAAATGCTTCTCAAACGTCTATAGGCACACATTACCTCTGTCTTGGGCCCTAAACTTCATTAATTCACTCACTTTGTTGCTTTGTTGGTCACTATTTACACTCTCCTTTCTTACTATGTTGCTCCTTTTACCGATTCAAGGCACACTCCCTGTTGTTATTCTTTTCTTTAATGTAATATGCACATTGATCAAGAATAGTATTTTATTTACTCCTCTCTAGGCTAAATAAGAAACACTTCAATTAATTCTCTACTCTTTTAGAGAATGCTTCATCACCAAGAATTCTCACATACGCGTTATGAACTTAAGGTTCTATCTTTTTGGCTCTTTGTACTCAATTATAGAGTGATGAATATCATCATCAATCCTTACCAACAGAAGTCTCACAAGACTGCTTCACATCCTCATTCCCTACCACCTTATTTAATGAAAACAATAACATTTAATTTTCACACTGGCTCATAATTATCCATCATTTTGTTGGGTGTGGAGCGTGATTATCTTCTGTATTCAAAGATATCATTGTATTGGACCCAAATTTGTAATGGGGCGGCAATGCTGCTCATAAAATATTTGCTGTAGGGGGGGTCCAAGGGGAGTGGTTGTGACCTTTGGGAGCCCCCTCGTGGTCGGGGGATCGGGGGCAGCGCCCCCGAAGCTAAGAATAGATGTAAAATTTCCTTGTAAAATGTTGTAATTTCATAGTCAATCTGGGCCGTTAATTAGGCAGATATCTAATGATAGAAGTTATGTTTAATTTAGGGTTTTTGGCCCTAGAAGGCAACCCGTCACTATATATGAGGGAATTGTATTGCGTCTATGTATATCTGTATTCTGAGTGAGGAAGAAAGAGGAGATTGAGAGCGAAGAGGAAATTACAACAGATTTGTTGTAGGTTGTATCTCTTTAGTTTGATGGATAATATAAAAAGAGGATTGACTATTTCTCCATTGACACAACCCAAACTGTGTGAACCACGTATATATGTGTCTCTCTTGTTTTATGCATTCCCTATGTTTATATTTCTGATATTTTATGTGTTCCATTGCTTTGTAATATATAATTTTCTAACACATTTCTCATCATAACATAAAATCCTCTTTTATATGTAGTTCTTTGCTTTCCAACAACAAAAAAAATATTTCAATTCGTAATTTGTCTTTAGTGCTAAATTATAATTTCTAAGCACGTAGAGAAACTAAGATCATTCTCCATACAATTGTGGTTGTCACCAAGCACCATTACACTAAATGCACTTAACTACTAGTTGGGTTTGGACATTTCACGTGGTTGCACTTAAGAAAAATTCCTTGAACATCCAAGCTGCTAAAGAATCATATGATTTACCTCCACCATCATGACTTCGGTAGGATTTTGAAAATTTGATATCATAGGAAGTAATTTCCAAACACCATCACTTGGCACAACAATTGAAACTATGCCACATCATCCCTCGGTGACACCCATTTCATCATGATGACATCACTGAGTCACATGATATCTTTTGAGAGGTAACATGTGTAACATAGATATGGCCCTCTTTGTCACCCAAAAAAATTAAATCTTCTTGGGACATGTCAATTGTGCATGGTGCCACATCATCTGCTAGGCCTATTCAACACAATGTCATTGGTCACATCATTCTACCATGACCCTCTAGGACCTCTTCGAGCAACATTTAGAAAGGACCTTGTTAATTTGAATTTTTTTATTAAGTGTACCAAAATCTTTCACTTAATCCACTTTGACAAACAACCCTAACAACAAAAAATGGCTGCTAATACCTTCAAAATCTTATTTATAAACCTAAAAAAACAAAATATAAAATCACATATAAGTCAAGATATTATATGAGAAACCTAATGGAAATATGATAAATTGAATGTTATTATTAAAATAAAATGTTTACACCTTGTGAGGAGAATGTGAACACTTGGATCTACAAATCCCCCTCCATGCATTGGGTACTTTGATACCTTGTGCTTTAGATATATCTTTAGTCCCCTCTCTAAAGAGGTATGCATTGGGAAGAAAGAAGTGGTCGTGGCTTGACATTGAAAATGGGAGCCCAAATATCACAAGAAGTGTAACCCCCCAACCCACACTTACCCAATTTCACATCTCGCCACGATAAACATGTGATGAGTGTCATTGTGATATGACCTAGCCTCCAAGTAGTTATGAAAGTGGGGCCTACAAACTAAAATATTTTTGACATCACTGAGGGACTACATAACACTCACGAGCCAAATAGCCAACTCAAGTGAGCAATCCCTGAGTTGGAACTCTTTTTCACTCACCTTTTCCTATAATTGCATCCATGTTATTGGAAGGTTATACCTGCACTCACAAGTTTGCCTCCATTGAGTTATGACCTATATCCTCGAGTTATTTTCTTGCAGTTTTGAGATTTTATCAACGTTTTAGGCCAACCTCTAGACGACTGCCCAAAACTCATTGTAACTTTCTAGAAGCATGAAAATGTGATGAGTGTCATTGTGATATGACCTAGCCTCCAAGTAGTTATGAAAGTGGGGCCTACAAACTAAAATATTTCTGACATCACTGAGGGACTACATAACACTCACGAGCCAAATAGCCAACTCAAGTGAGCAATCCCTGAGTTGGAACTCTTTTTCACTCACCTTTTCCTATAATTGCATCCATGTTATTGGAAGGTTATACCTGCACTCACAAGTTTGCCTCCATTGAGTTATGACCTATATCCTCGAGTTATTTTCTTGCAGTTTTGAGATTTTATCAACGTTTTAGGCCAACCTCTAGACGACTGCCCAAAACTCATTGTAACTTTCTAGAAGCATGGAAATGATGAAAATAACGATGAACAGTCAAAACGTAAGCAATAAATTGAGCTAGACATGCTTATTCCATGATAGATATTTCGTCAAACATATGGTAAACATTTAGTGAACTCAAAAGAAAAATATATTCTACTCTAAGGAGGACATTTAGTCAACCTGGTCCAATAGTGAATAACTATCTAATGGATAACAAGAGGAGTGCACAATAACGAGGATAAAGTTATTTTGTTTTTTAGGTAGAGTAGAGTAGAAAAAAATGAAAAAATAAAAATAAAAAATCTTAGGTGAAAACCTCCTTTGAGGTGCTTGAGATTGGCTCATTGATTGAAAACCTCCATGAGGTGGTCAATGAGTTGGAAGAAAAGAGAAAAATAGAGAAGAAGAAAAGATCCTAGGTGAAAACGTCATTTGAGGTGCTTAGGCACATCTACTAGTTGAAAACCCCATTGAGGTGGCTAGTAGGCCTAGAAGAAAAAAAAGGAAAAAATGAAAAATCTTTGCTTCATTTATCTCTATGATGAATGTAAGTTCTATCCAACATTTGCAAACAAAAAAACAAGTTGGTACCAAAAGAAAAAAATTGGTCAAGCCTAATCAAAAGAAGTCAAATTTGACTTTCTCCTCCTTTGCTCAAATGATCCAACAAGGAAAAGTCCATGTCAATCCATCATCCTCATATATTTCCACCATCCACCCATAATTCTCAAGCTTTTACCATTAACTTTGATTGTTGTCGTAAAAAAATACATGAATGCTCTGTTTTACTACATGAAAAAAAAGTACATAGAGCAGAAAACCATTTTTTCCATATCTTGCAAACCATGCATCCCTTTGCCAAGATGTTTCAGGGGTAGATGCATATGGATGATGGTAGCATGCTCAAGCAAGTTCAGAAAATTACACTTCACATCAACAAGAAGAAAACTTATCAAGAAATAATATCAACAAAAAGGAAAAAGGTAGTCAAGGATGTACCTCAGTCATGAGCAGTACAACAACATGAACTCAGCAGCAACATGCATGTCTCTACAACAACCATTATGAAGGTACATATATGAAATATTCTTGATCTCTTCACTCGAGCATATTATAGTTAGAAATTTGTTGTCAATGCATAAGAGATGAGATTTCATAATCTAAGAATGGGTCAGCAATCTCGACCACCTTCAACTAGTTAATTTCAACTCACTCATTCACTTATGCAATGTGGAAAAGTCAAATTAGGAAGGGTGATGATTTCAAAGAATGGAGAAAAAAATTAAAATAAGAAATTTTTGCAAAGGCTAAGTCACCATAGGACTCCAAGCCCTCCTTTCACTTGATATTCACTATCTATGCATCATTCGTCCATCCCATTTCATAATTTCAAGAACAACCCTTACACTTTGTCTCACCCTGAAATTTTCTTGAAAAAACAGAGAGAGGATCCTTTCCATTCTCACAAACCTACACTACTCTCTCTGATCTCTAACATCATCCTCCAAACCCTCTACATCATTTCTCATCACTCACATATAGTTATAAGACCGTGGAAGAGGAGGAATGACTACTACAGGAAGGCAGAATGTTGCTACAAGAAGGAAGAAAGGAACAAATTGTGCTAAAACCCAAAATGGCAGTGCCTAAGAGAGACATAATCAAAACAAAGAAATCCCAGGCAATTTGTCAATCATCTAGGCCAAAAAAGAAAAGAAGGCAACAAAAGGAAACAAGACATTCGCCATCAAAACAAAACTCAAACTGTTGTGATAAAAAGAGGTTTTCCAATAGGTCTCTAATCTCTTTCTAACTTTCGTACAAGGCCTAAAAGATGTTATAAAAATGGGAGAAAGGAATGGGAGTCAAGTTGAGGGCCTACCCTAGGCTCAAACAATCATTTATGCTCAAAACATGTTTCTTGTAGTTTTAACAAGGTTTCCTGTAGGTTTCGTGTAGTTTTGACATGAATTATTATAGGATGTCCTATTTTGATTCTAAAGGCATTTTGAAGGTTCCATAGGTGTCTAAACTATGAAAAAAGGTAGAAGAAAGTTGATAAGGATGTGAAAGACCATCCTAAACTAAAAAATATTCAATAACCCACCTTGAATAAGGGGAAGAAGGAAAACTAATGGTCTCAAAAAACCATGATTTTTCTATGCACAAATGAATTTTCTATGCACAAATAGATTTTTGGGCTTGTCCTTGCAGAATGTACAACCAGTATTCTTAAGAGAAAGGACCGAGGAATGCACAAGAGAGAGGCCACTAGGGCGATGAATCAGGCACAATGAGGTCACTAAGTTTCTTAGAGGATGAGCAACACTTTCAGGAGGGGGTATGATGGGCCTCTACATTAGACATAAATTGAGGCTCATGCCTCTAAATTAAACATAAATTAAGGCCCATATAACCATCCTTTAGCACATTAAACTTCTCTTTTTTCATTATATAATATATTTTAAACTTTAATATGTTCATTAGGAAGGTTTATGAATAATTGCATATTTCTGCCTAATATTATTTATTTTTATGTAATGTTATGAGAATATTAGGCAAATTACAAAGATTTAGAGGAGGAGATAATCTAGGGACCTGCTCCCTACTTTGCGAGGATCAGTATTAATAATAAATTAGTGAGATATTTAGGAATAATGGCACATATTTTGGAGCTCCAATGATTGAGAAAATCTAGGAATGGGTTCCCTCCCATTTAATCAAAATTCCTAGTATTGGGAATGAGATCCACTAATCAAGGGATTCTGGTGGTAAAAGCTTCCTCCTTTCATGGGTAATGCTTCCTAATAATTTTTTATAAGTACCAAGTAAAGTTTTCCTCTAGGGGTAGATTTTGATTAGTCTTCTTGTGGAGAGAACTCATATTTTTGCACCTCCATTGTCATTTTTTGCTGGGATGTAATTGTATTAATGGAAATAATAAAAATTGGTGTCATCGTTAGCTTCTAAATATTGGTCTCCTCCATAGGACTCTGAGTGTCCTTGGGATTGACTATCCGAGGAGCCTCATAGCCCTTTTGTATCATTTTATTTTCTTCTTTTTACTTGTTATTCGCATGCATCTCTTCTTCTTGTTTTCTATTTCTGCCTTTAGTATTAATGATTTCTTATTATAGGATTGGGTTAAATGGTTGATATAAGTTATTTTGCAAGATCACGATCATCATTTCATCCTTGGTAAATATTTGGAAGGTCATAGTAATCATTGAGCTACTTGGATTAGTTTTGTTATTCCCAAATCTAGATTTCTCTAACTCCTTTGTGGAAAAAAACAATAAATTTATGATATTTTTTACATGTTGGCGAGATCCAATTGAGTTTGTTCCACTTGCATTAGATCAAAAGTAAATTCTAGTTAATACCAAAAATTATCCAATTGTACTTGCACTTGATTATGATAGGCATTTTATAGATTTACTAGCTCACTAGTTTTCGAATTTCTTGATTTGAGACTAGTAATTTTCCACTATTTATTTTAGCATGGGTTAATTGTCTTTGAGTTTCTTAGGACAAGTTGTGATTGTAATATTTTATCTCTTAAGTTCTATATTTGCTTCAAAGCGCTTCCATTCACGAACTTAGCCATTAGATGGCAATATCTCTATTTTCTTCCATTTAATAAATCTTTCGAATGTATAAATGAATTTGTGTATAAATGCAGACAATAATGTGTTGTTGTAGGAGCTTCTACATTGTAAGGAGAATTCATCTCGTTTTCCTCATTGAAGCCTCATCCACCCATGTCACCAAAATTCACTACAATCTTAATCCGAATTCTTGTTTTATAAGCAAAAATTGTCATTTACATTAAGACAATCCAACCATCTTGAATCCCTTGCTTAAGTTCTGGGTAGTGTCCACCACCTCCATGTCTTATTATCCCATTATCCACTTTTCTCAAGCTTCATTCCATCTTCTATACTACTTCCTAATATTTCAGCCTCTTCCTGTAGTAAAACATGGGATCATGTAGACATCTTATAGTTTTCCTGTAGGAAATCCTCTAGCAGCATTTTTTGAGACCGAATTGAGAAGAATCATCATTGAAGCTAGGATTAGGCCCCTACTTGACCTCCATGCCATAAAGACCATTTTAACCCTCTTCCTCCATCCCTGTCCTCCCTGCCAAAGAACAAGTGAAGAATAGCATTTACATTCATCAAATGAAAAGATAAAGAAAAATAGTTCTTTTTATTTCTTAATTAGCACTTGCATGAAACAATTAATACTCCTTATATAAGATTCCATATTGAGTTAGTTTAAATAATCACATGTGATAAATATGGTTAAGCTAGGTTTTATTTACATTTAGTTCATGATGTTTATGCAATTAGAATAGGTATTTTCCTTGTACTTTCTTTCTGGCAATAGCTTAAGGTTCCATTTCGACCATTTTATTTTCTACAATTAGTTTAGGATTTGATTTCAGTACATGCACTCCATTACATCATGAAAACAAAGGAAGAACACATTGTATGTTGCACATATAGTGCTGATACCTCTTAAGTTTGTAAAAACCCTGGGTTGATAATTAAATTCACTAGCCTTGGGAGTTGCAACATTCTTGTTGCAATACCAAGGCTCATCAATATATTTGGGTCTATGTCATTTTAAATGTTACATTGGAATATGTATCAATATATTGGACCTCCATTTCATGGATTTGTTGTGAATGAGCATTTATTGAGGGAACATTTGAGTTTATCGACATATCCTCTCACAAATAGATTAATATACATTTTTAACTGTGTTATTTTACATGGCATATTGGAATATGTGTCAATTTAGTATATAACCACAAATAGTCTTAGAAATAAATTTATAGGCCATAATTGCCACCAAAGTTAAGAAAATTTTAAAGAAATATGGGAATTGGTGGAAATAGATTCAGCACCATCAAGAAGAAAAGTTGGTGGAAATGGATTCAACACCACCAATAACCGTTACACCCAAAATCTAGAAAGTTGACCCATTTACACAATGTGTCATCCCATTTTTTCAAAATCATCCTAGAAATTTCACTTATTTTTGAGGAGAAATTGTAGCCTCCCCAATAAATTTACATACATTGGGATCTATGCCATTTTACATGGCATATTGGGATATGTACCAATTTATTGGATAATGACAAAGTGGGTGTGTACCCAATGGTCATTCTTGGAGGGCACACTTGCTTCCATTGACATATCATCTCAGAAATAGATTTATATATATATGGATCTATGGCATTTTACATGGAATATTGGAATATGTGTCAGTGTATTGGACAATGATAAAGACTCATCTAAAAAAAAAAATTATATACAATGGGATTTATGGAACTTTACATGGCATATTGGAATACGTGCCAATGTATTGGACAATGATCAAGACTGCACAACATGGACCTATACCCAAAGGAGCATTCTATGAGGGAACACTTCGGTTCATGACATATTATCTCACAATAGATTCATATACATTGGGATATAAGCATTTTTACATGGAATTATATTGGAGTATGTGTCAATGTATTGGAAAATGACAGATACTACACATCATGGGCTTGTGAACCAAGGAGAATTATTGGAGAGCACGGTAGTGTTCATCCAAATATCCTCTTACATGCAGGGGTTACTTAATCTTGTTGACCACTAATTCCAAGTTGTTGGACTCAATTATGAGGTTGTTATATGTTATTATAAATCAGTTAGGTGTTAAGTTTATAAATTTTGGACCCATAAATTATTTTGACAAACTTTTTGGGCAAATATAGACTAAACACTTGTGATTACAAGGAATAGTTGCAAGATTAGCATCATGATTTTTCACAATTTAAACCCATATGCAGAAATACCTTCCAAAATGTAAAATATATATACTTATCAAATTGGTTATGTTCGCTTGGACCAAGTTGTTGATGTACTTATCCTCTTCTTTGACTACATATTCATCTGGTAAACTCACTTATTGTGCCACATATGCCCATATGGCCAGTTGTGATTTATTTCACACTAGTGTATATTTGCAGGTGATGGTAAGTGCCCCAGATCAAAACACACAGAACTATTCTTCTGTTGTTGAATTTTAAATCTGTGTAATGACTAGTTTTGTGAACACCGAGCATAAAAACAAATTCTATAAGTGGATTCATAGATTTTGAATTGTATATAAATATGTATATTTGAATTAAAATTTAGTTTATACAAATTGTAAATGAGTGAGATTGGACACATGGATTTTATGGGCTCAACTAGAATGTTTTGAGCTCATAGTTACAAGAAATAGTGAAAATTTTGTAACAACGGTTGTGGAGTTTGAGGAAGGTGTTGAGTCTTGGTAGCATTAAAAATGTGCCAGAAATATGTTTTCATTACACACTCAATGTAATTAGTCTTCCATGACCACACCTTTTTGTAGTTACATTTTATTCATGAGAGCTTAATTTCTCAAGATGTTTTGTTGATTTTTTTTTTAGAGCACCTCTTATATCTCCCCATGGTTTGACTATGATTTACATCTTGAAGTTGTATGGGTACATAGTATTTAAATAGAGGTGCCTTATTTATATAAGGAGTGTTCCTTTTTATTTGTAACTATCTGGAGTTGGAGAATAAGATAAAATAAAGCGAAGAAATATCAATGAATTAATGACTGTCATGGCATATCACCTGAATAATAAGAGGCAAAAGAAGATAGTAAAGGCGATCGTGACCAGATAATGGTTAGAAATTTATAGCATATGGAAGAAAATGAATAACATGAGGCCATGGAAAACTCCAAAAGGTAGAAGGAAAATAATAAATAAGATCACTATCAAACAATGGCAGGAAATTTAAAGCAGAGGGGAGAAAATGGACAACAACAGGGCCTCACTCCTTTGCTCCAACTTATTTTTGTTATTCTCCTTCAAATACCTAAAACAAGTGCAAAAGAGACAACAACAAATGTAATAGCATACAATTGCATTCAATTCACTTAAAAAGTCAAGGAATCTTAAGGCATAAAATGTAATATGACAATCAATGTGGGAAATAAATCATTAGTTGTATTCATATAAATCTCAGAAAGAGATGCAACCAAAGCCTTGACGTTGCAGATGTCCTC
>APFE030433168.1:7040-25546 GCA_000404065.3 Pinus taeda | reverse complement strand
TGATTCACAGTGTTAAGTATAGCAGATATGACACTTGAACGAAGACAAGCATAGTAGAGGTATCAGACTCTACTATAAGCTTACCTGCATATTATAAGGGACTTGGTTGGTTTTTTTATAATTTTATAAAAAAAGTTCCATGTCGTAGAAATGTGAAAAAAACCAGTGGTATTGCCACCATGTGGCTCTTGTCATATATGGTTTTATACTTTTTCAAAAAATCTCTAAGAGTTCACAATGCTAAGATTCACCAGGAATTTACAAAGTTTTATTATTTAGTGAAAGACTTGCCAAGATATTACAAGATTTTATAATTGAGTAAAATATTCGCCATGCCTAGTGAGAGATTCGCCAAAAAATTATATATACATATTATATTATTGATAAAATCGCCTTCCATTTTTCCTATATACCATGGAGATTCGCCGATTTATTATATTTATAAATTTAGGGGGGGTTCTTAAAATTTTCCCTGCTCAAACTGATAGAAGTCACAAAGTGATCCCTAGACTCGGGCAAGGAACATAACAAGGTAATAGATTTATCTTCTTCTTCAAATTTCACATCCATACTTGAAAACTAGCAAATAATTGTATTAAATAGATTTAAATGTTCCGCAATTTTAGTACTTTCCTTCATCTGAAAGCTATACAGTTGCCTCTTCAAATAAATTCCATTAGTTAAAGATTTGGTCATATACAGAGTTCCCAACTTCCCCCACAAACCTGTTGCTGAGGTTTCTTCAACAATGTTGAAGAGAAATTCATCCGCAAGACAAAACCTAATAGCAATGAGAGTTCAGACATTTAAATCCTCTCAATCCAAATTTGTCGTGCCAACAAGTTTCTTCCTAACCCCATCTAAAGCTCCGTGCAACCCTTGTTGCACCAACAAATCCTTTACTTTCAGTTTCTATTCTTATCGGTGAACTTCTCCACCTCAAACTTAGCGTTAGTCATTTCTTCCTACAGGGGCTCTTTAAATTTTTTTCTTTATTAATGACCGGGTTCTTTCAAAAAATTCTGCTTCTAATAAAATTTCCTACTTTCTTGTTTGAATTTTTAAACTAAGGATTTCTCAAATTTCTTCCTTCTGGTTTCTAGTGCTTCTCGTTTTTTTTAATAACAGATTAAAAAAAAAAAGACTTTAAACTCCTTACTCCAACTAGAAATTCAAAACCCAATAGTGGTGATTAACACTATAGAATTCCTTTTTAAACAATTCTACAGAGAATTCTTTCTTCCAGAAAAAAATATTCTTTAAATTTCTACTACAAGTGTTCTTAAAAAATTGCCCAGGCACACAATTGCATCTACAGGTCTCCATGGCTCTTCGTCTCCTGTTCTTTACTGTTGCTCCTTATCTCTATGTGGGTGTGATTGGTTTGTTCTCGCTAAACAAGGTAACAGGCATAAATCTTCCTCTCAGTCAAAAGTCTGGTTTGCATTGTTGTCTGCACTAGGCTTAGACTCTTTGTGGTGACAGTTGCTTTAGTCAACAAGAAACTTGATTGGCTGATCCGAGCGGCTTGACGACTCCCAAATCTAACTCTTTGATCGACATCTTGGCTTGTTCTTTGGCTCGTTATATGGAGGTGGCTAGGCTTTTACCAATGATGGCTCTCGTCTGACAACTCTACCACATGGATCTTGTTCGGTCTGCTTCAGTGTCCAATAGCTCGATGGCAGAAATTCTCTGCCCGACTGTTAAAAATGGTGGCTCTGTCTCAATGCAATCAGTCCGATCTCAAAATGGTGGCTCTCTCTCACTATTCAAGTGGTGAGTAATTCATGCGTTTCAATCAACAACGATTCCAACGGTTTCAATTTAACAAACAACCAACGGCTCAGTCAGCGGGTTTTCCTCAGTGTTGTTACACGACTCATTGGGTCCTACTTGGCAGCTTGACCCCAACAAGCAGATTTCAAAGAATTAAACCAGCTCACATATAAACTTACGACCCTCACAGCGACAAAGCTCTGATACCACTGGTTGAATTTGAAGACGTTAACATTTAAATAAGGAAGAAATTCACATTTAAATAAGGAAGAAATTCACAAGAAAGAAATTAAATCACACAATAAGAAAAACAAAGTATTTACGTGGTAAAACCTTGACAGTGTGTCAAAGAAACCTCCACGGGTAAGGGGTTGGAATTCTTATTGCTCCAAAGTCAAGAATGACTCTCCAGGGCAATCACCATTTTAATACAAAGATTTCATTACATAACTCCCTACAGTTACACAACTGCCTAAAAGGTAAAACTAAATTTACTCAAATAATTACATTGTTGACATTAATTGTTGTCATTCTTTAACAAAATTTATACAGTGGGGCCATCCCAAACAAAAAACCACATATAAAATAAAATTTATTCAAAAAACTAATGTAATTTTTTCTTGATGTGTAAAAAGCATCCAACCGAGAGGGATGTGTACTGTGGAATAAAATAATGTGTATTGTGGAATAAAATAAAATCTAAGGGGTAGAACTTGTATCTTTGGAATATCCAAAAGATAGAAATTAAAAAATAATAAATTTTCAAGTTTTTTACAGGTGGGAAAACATATCATAACTCAATTGACAAACCAGCAGTGAGGACAAACATCTTTAGTTGTTATCCGCGAATGCAAGCTGACTCATCCTTGATATTCAAGGAAAACCATGCCACTTGGAATAACAGTTGTTATCCGCGAATGCACGCTGACTCATCACTGCTATTCAAGAAAAACCACGCCACTTGGAATAACTTGTTGGTGGTCTGTAATGGAGCAGACTTTCACTCTTTCCAATAAAACACTTAGCCACACAAAAATAATTTTAAAGCATACTTGAGACCCAAATAAATTTTAAAGTTATAAATAAATATGTTAAATTTTAGAGTGTTTTAATTAATTTTATTTAAAATTTAATTAAAAAATATATTTAAACTATAAATTTAAATAATTAAATTTATTATAATCTAAATATTTAAAAAAAACAAAGATATTAAATTTCTTTGAATTTTAAATATAAAAAAAAGTCACAATCTTTTCGAAAAAAATCTATTATTAAATTTCAATTAACTTAAAAAGATAAAACCTTAAACCACCGTCTATTTATTTAGTAATGGCGTGAAGAAAGAGCATTTAGTAATGGCGTAAAGAAAGAGCATAGAGTGCCTAAAGCTGAAGCATGATCATGCATATAATATCGTAAAGTTACGTAAAAACTAACGGGTTTTCAACTCGCGTAAAGGTGAGGTCGAAGTACCAAAATCCTTTTTAACAGTGAAATCGACCCTGGATAGAACTCGTACCCAATCATCTTAATTGCAAAATTTATTTTCAATGAACGGGAGCCATGGAATTTTCAAATTTTCCAAAATGTGTAATCAAATTATATTATATTCAGGTTATGACATGTTTGACTCGGTTATGAGATTATCTATTTTGATTCTTATGAATTGTAGTTAGATTTTCAGCTTATGATATGTAGTTAGATTTTCAGCTTATGATATGTTTAACAATGTAATGAGATTTTTTTTCATAAATGTGGGGTGAGTTTCATTTATAGAAGTTTTCATTAAGCAGAGAATACAATTTGTACATATATACATATTTTTACGGAAGCGTGATTTTACATACTGTGTGGAGCAGCTGAGCGTCAGAACATATGTTTGGGGGAGCAGCGATTACATGCACGGGGTCGAACCCGGGTGGGGAGGCAATAAGCGGCCATCCCTAACCCCTAACTATGCGGGATAAATGACCATGTGCTGACTATGTAATAAGATTATCTATCTTGATTCCTTTGAATTATAGTTAGATGTTATTGATTCTTCACATATTATGACATGTTTGACTATATAATGTGATTATCTATTTTCACTGGTAGTAATTGCAAGTAGATGTTGTTGATTCTTACTATACTCAGGTTATGGCATGTTTGACTATGTAATGTGATTATCTACCTTATTCCTCTAATATTGCAGGTCGTTGTTGTTGATCTCTGCAATTCTCATGTTCTACCTTGATTCCTCATAATTGAGGGTAGATGTTGTTGATTCCGGCTATTCCCAATTATGACAATAATTGCATGTTGATCTTTACATTATTTTTAGAGTGAGTCTCAATCCGTTTTCCTTTTTCTTTTTTGTAAGTTAGTGAGGCTACATTATGGTCATGTCCAAAAATGACACTTGAATAGGGTAAGGAATTGAACTAGTAACTTAACATGTAGGAGTGCCTTAACAAAACACTAAAAATACCTTAACAAAACACTCATCTTTCCAAAACCCCATAAATAATAAGTCTCCATTCCTAATATTACATGATTCCCTATACTCTATGCTCCCACCTTTATTATTACATTCATTTTAATATAAAATGATGAAAACACATAAAACAAAACCTATAACTTTTTATTAATTTTTTTTTTCTAAGAAAACATGATGTGAATAACACATTCACCATTTAACAGCCGAAAATATCATGACATTTCAGGTTTTCCTAAAAGAAAATCCCATGTTACATCATCATATTATATCCCATGTTACATCATCATATTATATGGCAGTGAAGCAGCACCATTATTAGCCATACTTGTAACAATTTCAATTATTAGCTATACTTGTAACAATTCCAATGGTAAGAATTAAACTAAGAAATTATTATGACAAATTCACCATTTAACAGCCGAAAATATCATGACATTTCAGGTTTTCCTAAGAGAAAATCCCATGTTACATCATCACATTATATGGCAGTGAAGCAGCACCATTATTAGCCATACTTGTAACAATTCCAATTATTAGCCATACTTGTAACAATTCCAATTGTAAGAATTAAACTAAGAAATTATTCAGACAAATTCATCCCAGAAGCTTTTTGAGAACACCCTTGGAGCCATGGGCTATTTATTTATAACTGGTCAACATTTCTTACAACATTTATACCTGGTCAAGAAACTTGGCAAGACACACGTTCTTATACATGTCTTACAACATTTATAACTGGTCAAGAAACTTGGCAAGACGCAGGTTATTATACATTGACTATGAGGATTGTATTCAAACGAAAACATCCCTCATCTCATGGGCCACATATTTACTTCTGTATTTACGCGCAGCAGCAACATATAGAGCCAAATTGAGGAAACTCAATGCAGCCCACAACCAAAAGTAGTAGTCTAGGTGACCTTCATTCAAGTTATTGGGTATCCATCCTACACTCCCGCCTCTGGTGGTAATAAGCGTTACAACAATCACTAATACCGAACTACAATAGTTACCGAATGCCGTACTAAGATGTGACAGAGCACTACACAGGGTTCGCATGGCATCAGGTGCCTCTTCGTAGAAGAACTCCAGCTGCCCTGCCAATACAAATGTCTCTGCAACGCCTAACAATACGTACTGTGGTATCTGCCACAAAATGCTTAGAGGAACTAGTGTCTCTGAATCATGAACCAGGTCGTGACTCCTCACAACTTGCAACCGTTTGATTTCAAGAAGTGCAGCAGACACCATAGAAAACATGGCGAATAACTTACCTATACCCATTCGTTGCAACTCGGAGAACCCCTTCTCGTTTCCCTTGAATTTTCTCATTGCTGGTGCGATGCTAAAATCATATAGTAGAACCCAAAGCATGCAGGTTACACTGTTGAACATGTACAGTGAAGCCGCAGGTATATTGAAATGACCACCTATGCTATTGTTCATTGTCTTGCCCTGTTCCACGAACATGGTGTGTGCCTGGGCGTATGCTGATGTATATATTATAGCAGTTGCCCATATGGGCACCATTCGAAGCAATATTTTCACTTCTTCCACTTGGGTTACTGTACAAATCCTCCAACCATTCAAGCGCGACTCACCACTCTTGCTCTCATCACCGCTTACTGTTGCCGCCTTATCTAAATACCTGCAAATATTCGATTCATTTGATGTTCAAATATCGAACCATTCATATCAAATATTGGGGTTTTAAATTCTTCAGAAGAAGATAATTTACTGAATGAGCCCTGTGTTTCATGGATAAAGGAGAATATATAATTGCAAAGAAGAAATTAGTCACTTTTAATCGAGGGGGAAGAGAATTACTTGAATTCATCTGTGTAATTTAGTTTTCGACTTCCAGGAATAGCGGATTCCTCCTTGTGTTCCTTTTCATAAAGGAGGCTCTTATCACAGGGGACCTGCACTCGTAGTTTATGCAAAGAGGCAACAATCACTTGACATATTCGTGTGAAGGGACTGCCACCTGGTTTTTGGTGTCTGTAAATAGGTGTACCAGAGTAGAAAGACCCCATAGCAAATCCCATGATTAGAGTTGAAATCCCAAAGCCCAGTGCCCAGCTCACATTGTCTTCCACCCATACCACACCAGTACTAGAAAGCAGGGTCCCAAAATTACTGACAAAGAAGAACCAATTGAAAAATGAACTCTTTATCATCCTTTCTTTTGTATTGGTGTCATTGAATTGATCTGCTCCAAAAGCCACAATGCATGGCATGAAGCTTCCACTTCCCAAAGCCATCACATAAAGTCCCAAGTAGAATACAATCGCTGGGAGCTTTAAGACACTCACCAACGTCAGTGTGATTAAGCCCTGCAATAAAATTAGATATGAGAATTTATCATTATTACATCATAAAAAGCAAGGGCTATCGAACTTTGTGGGAAATCTTCGTATAAATGATACAGGAAACTTAAAACTTTCGTTCTGATCTAAATCTAAATTTTGTTTTTGGGTAACTAACTTCAGAATTAAATAGAACCCACCACATATTAAACATAATCAGAGACAAGATCAAAATGAAACGTTGCTTATACCTGAAATTCATTATCAATTTTGTTTAAAAATAAAGAAGCCCTTACAAGATTAACCTAGTACCAATAGAAAATTCATTTGAAGATCATGAAGTTAAAAGGGGCTTAAAAAGGGTGGGCAATCTTTACAGTGAAATAGAGCGTGGATGCAATAACCATGGTCGTGTAGCGCCCCAGGTATGCATCTGCGACTATTGCTCCGAGAAGTGGTGTGACATTGCATGTGCCTACCCAGGTTGTTGAAATAGTTGCTGCCATAGCGTTGCTCTTATTCAGTTCTCCAGTCAAATAAGTCACTAAATTTGTGTCCACTCCATAAAATGCCATCCGTTCGCAGAACTTGGCACCTGCAATGCATTGGAAATTGATTTGGAGTGGAGAAGACCACGAAAACGAATCAATAACCAGCAGTTCAAATGAATGAATATGCAGTCAAATTTTGGAATTAGTTAGAAATGAATAGGGAAGAGGACCTAGAATAGAAATGGATCCCTTCCATGGCCATCTCCCTCCGGTATTGCTCTGGTTGTTCCTGTTGCCGCTGCCGCTGCCGCTGTTGTTGGAATGTTGTAACAGAGGGACTTCCACTGCCTCCAGGCGGTCATCCATATTGTTAATTGGGAATGTCCATCCGAAACTACAACATAGCCATTAAGAAGACCTGGCTCTGTGAGAGCAAGTAGCCACACACCTTAAAAAAAATCGATGTCGGTGACACTGACAATGTACAGTGAGAGTGTGTAAAGTTGGGTAACCGCCTAAGTTTCAACTTCTTAAATTTGAAGGCTCTTTAATCGGATTATCGGGTACTTAAAATTGCCCTGGTATAAGGAAGCGTCATTTTTTTTTAAATAATAGAAATTTTGGTGTGATTTAGATAAAATTCAGAATATTAGGTTATTGTGGGTAAGTTTTAAAATTTAGATATTTTTTGTATTCAGGTTTTGTGATCATTAAGCAAAGTTTTTTTTTTTAAAGAAATTAGATAAGCGAATTTTAACAACAAAATTGGTTACTCAGGAAAAAAAATTTGTGGTGATTTTTACGTAAAGATTTTGTTTAATTTAAAATATTTAAAATTTTTTTTTATAATATTAAATTTATTTTCACACTAAAAATATAATTCAAATATTCTTATCATCAATTTTTTTCTAGAAAAAGAAAAAGACCTCGGCTAAAATTTGAAGCTGTTTAATAAGAGACCAAGGCTAAAATTTCAGGCTGTTTAATCTTGAAAAAATAAAATTAAGTAATCCCATCCCTTTTGTTTCTTTTAAGGCTTTTTAAGCATACTCTCGTTATTAGATGTGGATAATTTTTGATCGCAATTTTCTAGGGAATAGTAAAACTTTCGTTTTATAATATATTTGTGTATTTCTAATGCCCAACAAATTCTTGCCATAAATCTGTTTATTTAAAAATATAGTATATTATTTTATGATCAAATTTCTATTAAAAAAATTAATAATTATCTTATTTCTCTTTTTCTTATAATTTTAAAATCTTCCCTCCAAAACCATATAACGCCTTTATTTCTCTTTTTGATATAATTTTAAAATCTTCCCTCCAAAACCATAAAACGCCTGGGATTTATATATTTTTTCCCATAATCAAATTCCAAATATATGAAATTTAGCCAACCACTCTTAATGAGATACGTTCAATATTTTGTGATTCATTAGTTTCGCTGTTTTTATTGATGTGGAGTGGATTGCCCATGCGCATCTGCATTAAAGTTTTCACAGGCCAACCATTTCTCTGATCCCAAAAAAGAAATAAATTAGTGTAGTGTGTTGTTTTCCAGAGAGAAAAAGCATCATTGTATTATATTGAGATAATATAAAAATATCAGAAAATACAAAAACGTGGTTCGTGGAGCAGTCACGATAGAAGCAACCAGGGCAGATACAGCACCATAAGTCCGTAAAAAGACATATATAGCATCACAAGCCAGATCATGACATATAGTACTCAGAAACTATACAGAATAGCCAAAAGGCATGTCAGAAGCATCAGCAAAAATTAAACCAAAAACCATTCAGGAGAAAAACAAAGAGGCATCAAAATTTAGTAACCAGGGATAAAGAAATTCTGGACAAAACAGGAATTCTCTTCCACTATTACTTCCATAGACCATGATCCAGATTCAAGGAGCAGACCATCCTTGGAAAGGCAATCAGCTTGGAAGTTTTGATCATGACCAATTAGTTGAATGGAACAATCTCTCGAGAGCCCCCATAGGAACATTATCTTATGCATACAGCTGGCCATGTGTGGGCTCCTAATGGGGCAAGCACTATTAATTCTAATATTACATGTTTTATTAAGTATTTTTAAATTTTTTTATAATAATAAAATGGTTTAAAAACACAAATTTCTAAACCGAGTAATTGAATTCTAATAAAATCTAATCAATTCTAACATTACCTGCATTGGTGAGTGCTTTTAATTTTTTTTTAATAATAAAATTATTTTAAAAAATACAAATATCTAGAAAAATAAAGAAACCTGATTTTCAATCAATCTCATAAATCTTTAGGCAGTATTTACCATTTTTATTAATATTTAAAATTATTTAAATATAATTTTTAGAAAAATTAAGAAATTCCAAAATATTAATTTCATAATTTTTTATGTAAGTTTCCGAATTTTATTTTATATTATTATTATAAAATAAATTTAATTAGGAAATCTATTTTCAATAAATTTTCAAAGATATAATATATAATATATAGTTTTTATTTTTGTTTTTTAAAACCAATTTAGTTCTATCTTAACACTGGATCTATCAAGTGCTGAGAGTGATCAAATCTCTAGAGGTGCAAACTTTTCATCAAGTTTTGCACTCAAAAAATAGGTTTGCACCTAGAGAGATTTGATGTAGCCTAGATCCATTTTAACACCTGATCTATTAAGTGTTGAGAGGGATCAAGGCTAGATCCATCTTAACACCGGATCTATCAAGCGCTGAGAGGGATCAAATCTCTCAAGGTGCAAACCTATTTTTTGAGTGCAAAATTTAAGGCTAGATCCATCTTAACACGGATCTATCAAGCGCCGAGAGGGATCAAATCTCTCGAGGTGCAAACCTATTTTTTGAGTGCAAAATTTGAGGAAAGGTTTGCACCTCGAGAGATTTGATCCCTGTGGGCGCTTGATAGATCCAGTGTTAAGATGAATCTTTTAATATTTTTTTAATGTAATGTTACCTTAAGTGACAACATCTCCCTCACATTTTTTTAATATTTTTTAATGTAACCTTTGACAACATCTCCCTCGTATACTGGAATGTAGAGGCCCTCTCGGGGCAATTAAATGAAAAAATTATTTTAAACATTTTTTAGATGGAAAAAAGTAGTGGATAATTAATTTCCCAAAAATATGGTTTTGTTTTGTTTTTTTTCTTCTCAACTTTTTTATTTTCATGATTTTATTTGTAAGATTTTATTTGTAATAGTGGTTTGTTATTGATAAATTACTTTCTTTCCTTTTTTGAAAAACCAAATTTCATCACTTAAGGAGTAGTATTATGTAATAACTCTATTCTCACCTTTTTCATAATTCTTGTTTTAAGCATTTTTGTGTAAGGTTGATGTGAATTTATATAAACAATAAAAACTATGGCTCACTTGAGAAAATGACATAGATTTAGAGCTCGAGGAAGGGAATTTCTTGGGAATTGAGAGTGGGTAGTTGAGTGTTTAAATGGCGACCATATCATTGATTTTTTAATTAATTATGCATGATTGAGTCTTTAATCGCTATAAGGCAGGAGGTGGAGTATGGGGGCTTCTTGAATGGAGGACAACCCCCTTACTCCCCTGCGATACCTCATGGACTGCATGGGGAGATCAAACACACAACGGAGGCATCGAGGCACGAGAAGCTGAGGCATAACACAACATTGGAGGAATGACATGCTAGGAAAGGGAATTCAACGGCTTTGCAAGGAAACGCAAGAATGTCGGGAAGGGTGCATGAAGGGACAATTTTACATGAAGCACACATAACGAACAACTCCATGGGAGATAATAGTGATGGTAGCAATTGTAGTGTTTGGAGACTATTTTGCACTAGTAGAAACATGGGGATCATAGAAAGTGAAGGACACAACATGGTTCTAGGTTGTGGATGCACATAGAAGGTGTGGTGAAATCTAGTTCAGATGAAGGATCAAGGCCCTCTAGATTCCTGGTTTTGGCTGGAGGCCCTATTTCCTTTGGATTCTTGGTTAAAGTAACTATCAATGTGCTCTTTATTCCCTTCTTTTACTGATTATTCAATTTAATTCCCTTGGGCATTCCTCCTTGGGCTTTGAATTTGGCTTAGGGATGGTTGACTACAAGAAAGATTGCAGTGTAGTCATCCTATGGTTGGGTGGAGAGTTAAAGTCCCAATCTCAATTATATTCATGTGTGAATAAATGTAGTGTGAATGCTTAATGTCATTATTATAATGCATATGCCAATGTTGAGGAATGTCCATTTTCCTGTGTAATTGTTGGAAATATGTGCACTTGTGTTTGCTGATGGGTATGTTATCAATTTAATTTTTGGGGCAGGAAAGATGTGTGAAATATCTACTTAATTGTCTGATGCTGCTTGCTTTGAGTTGATTGCATTCAAAAAGCGTGCATTGTTGAGTTACCTAGAGGAATTGTGAATTTATGTGTGACTATAATAACACAAAGACTTAAATTTAGTTATACTTAGGAGGGATAGTTTTAAATACATTAATCCATATATGAAATCTGAGTCAAGTGCTTAATCAAGATCATGAGAGATAACTTAAAAATTCATCTTTATGTATATGAATGTTGGGTTAAATATTATTTAAGTTCAGGAGGGATAGGCTTATATATATGTGTGTGTGTCTACATATAAGAGTAGGGCCAAGTGCTAGTTCAAGCTCATAAGAGATAGATCATAATGATCATGTCAAGAGAACCTTGATACTATATATATATATATATATAAGTGAAGCTTAGGAGAGATAGGTTGTAATGGTTGTGTTGAGAGAGGCCTTGACTTATATATATACATATATAAGTTACAGCTCACGAGGGATTCACTATGTTCAAAGTATCGAAGGCATTCCCCTCTTGATACACACACACACACACACACACACATATATACTAGCCATCCCATAATCTGCTAAGTGTCAAAGGTATGATGGAGGGGTAGCATCTGTTATGTGATGGGTGGAATTCCCATCTCACCACGGTGTGGATGCTTGTAGCGAGGTCAATGAAACGGAACAACGAGGGGTGAGAGACAGTAGCATGATGTCAAAGCAAGATGACATCAACGTGATGTCATCTCGATACCTTGGGGTGACATGTGGTGCACACGATATAAAAGGGGTGAGGAGCGACAAAGAACAAGTCAGATAAGTCTCTGTTAATTGACGGTCAGAACCTCAAGTTCTCAGAATCTCGAGAGTTATGTTGTGCGCATAGGAGAAGGGCCAAGAGTGATGGGGTCAAGAGATGGGAAATCATCATTTGGTAGTTAACATGGATATTACTTGTCTTGCCCTGGGCCTAAAGGCCATGTTTGCGCATTGTGCCAAGGAACAGGGGGAGGTAGAGGCTGATACTGAGAAGGGTTATAATAGGAAAGGGTCGCGAAATATGATAAGGGTCGGGCCTTGTGGGCCTTGACCAAGCTTGACTTGGCATGTGACATGGAGTGTCACATGGGCACCACATATGGCCACTTGGTAGAACCTAATGACATGGATTTAGGGTGATGTGGTGCACATGGGTGTGCCACATGGAGGGCACAAATAACTATATTAGAGGGCCAAGAGGCAAAAAAATGAGTGACATGTTGTGGCCTCAGAGAGGGCCACATGGATGGTATGACATTAGCGTGACATCACCTTGGGCTGACGTCATTTCAGGGCCTCGAGAGGAGCTAGAGGATATAACATAACGAAGAGGGCAAGAGATGAAGGTCAATATGGACATTTTTCCTTAGCACTTGAAGGTCATTTTTCCTATCACAGACCTCGGGGTCTTGGGACCTTAAGGGGGGATTCATTATATGTTCCTCAAAGTGTAGGCTGATTTTATTGAGAACTTGGACAATAAAAACCCCAAATGTTAATGGAAAAGTTCACCATCTTGTGATCTTGGGATCCTGGAGAGAAGTGTAATGGGCCTTTCGAGGGTGGGTTGTGGTAAACCAAAGTGGGGAGCAAATATATTTTGAACATCTAATAGAGTTGCATCAAGAACTTGGGGTATTGAAACTCATAGGTCTATAAGGGTGGAATTGTGGGGCTAAAATTCCAATAGGCTGAGGAAACTTATAATGGGGTTTTGTTGCATGAAAAGTGTGGGCCAAGCCAATAGGGTCAAGGATGGAATGATGATGCGGCATACTGCCACATAGGCCAAATAAATGACATGTGATCATGAGATAATGCACACCTCCCATTGGGGGGGGGGGGGAGGCTACCCTATGGACACCATGTGCTAGCCATGTGGGTGCCAAATGACAATACCTTGCTAATGTGGCAGGGAGTTTATGGGCCAAACATTTAAATGGCCATAACTCTTGATTCAGGAGTTAGATTCAGATAAAATTTATATCGTCGGAAAGCTCTTGACGAGCCATATGAAATAGTGGTGTCCAATCTAAGTTTTAAGCAAGTTGAATGAGGAATTTTAAAGACACTACTTTTTTGACGAGACTATGGGGGTCGGGTCAATGAAAATAATGCCTTCTTCTGCCCTTAGGATGGTCTACGGGGTAGATGGGGGTGTTACAAATTAGGTTACAAATACTTAGGAATTTTTATCATAGGTGGAACTGCAACTAAAAAAAACTTGACACATAGTGAAGCCAAGAGATTACAACACAAGATCCAATCACATTGGAACAAATAGAGTCCAATTCAACACCTATACTAGATATAGTTACATTGAAGAAACCCATAATACAAAACATGATTATACTTGTGAATGAAAATAGAAGGGAGTTAGTGAGAACAACTCAACAACCTAAGAGAAGTCAAAGAACTAGGAATCAACTTGGTATGGTCAAAAGTGTTCAAGAGGCTCTAAATTGCCTTAAAAGTGCATAATTCCAAAAGAGAATGAATGAAGAAATTAAATCTTTAAAGCAAACAAAACATGGGTTTTAGAAGAGTTTCCACAAGGTAGAAAGATTGGTGGTTGCAAATAGGTATTCAATTTTTTTTTTTAAGGTTGATGGAACAATGGAGAGATATAATGAATGACTAGTAGCAGTGATATTCTTAAGTTTACGAAATATATTGTCAAGATCCTTTCTCAGTTATAGCAAAAATGACATATTGTCTATTGTTTTTGGGTTTAGTAGTGTATGATTTAGAATTGGAGCAATTGGATGCCAAAATGACAATTCTTTATGAAGATTTGAAGGAAAATTTATTGATGGAGTAACCAAAAGGTTTTCTAGTAGGAGGAAAGTACTTGGTGTGTAGTATCAAGAAATCATTGTACGGGTTGAAACAACTCCCAAGGGAATGATACAAAATTTTTGATAAATATGTGTTGGAAAAAGGTTTTTGTGGAATGCACTTCTCATTGTTACAACTATCACAAAGTTGTGGGTGATAGTTTGTATTACAAAGCAATGTGTGTTATATTAGTAATTTTGGACTTATATGTGAATGGTGTATTTTGGATTGACGTGTTGACCAAGATGAATGACCCTAGAAATCACTAAATATTCCCCCCATTAAAAGGTTCCAATTAAACCGCTGACTATTTGGAGTAGGGAATACATCCAATTTATGGCACAAAAACCTTCAAATGGGTTCGTGTTATTTTATTGGTTGCAATAACCTTCAAATGGTTTCATGTTGTTTTATTGGGTTCATCATAATGAATTGTCTAGGTTTTTGTGGATGTAATAAATGGGATGCAACTAATCTAATATGCAAAGTGTAGAATGATTCCTTGGATAAGCTAACTAAACTAATGAAGTAAACATTACACCAATTATATCGAGGCATTATGCCTTTAGTAAAAAGTTACTAAGACAATAAAAACAAAAATTTATATTACCACTTGCATTATAAAAACAATTGACTATAGTATGGTGCTTTTGGCTATATATAAATGATTTGCGAGATTAAAAAAACAAAAAAGTTAAATTGCTCATAGTGAGAAAATTTTACATTGTAAAATAAATGCTCACAAATCTCGAAGACTCAATCAACTAGCAAAAATAGTTCTCCAAATCACAAGTTTTAGAATTTTGGTCTATCTCCAAACAACTTGGTTTTCAATGAATTCCCATTCATTAATTTAATAAAAGAGTTTACAAATTCTAGATGCAAAAATACTTGGCTTCTCCACAATAACATTTCACACAAAAGTCTACAAAGATACACAAATGAAAAGCTCTTTCTCTACCAGGTTTATCTTATTTATACAAGAGAAGAAGAAGAAGGTTAATCATTATGATTCCCTCCACTTGGCTACTTATTTATTTTCTTAGCTATTTTTGTTTGTTTGTTTAATTACCTCTTTTTCCACATACGATCCATTTTCTTTGTTAGCTCTAACTCTTAACAATTTTGATTCATTCTTTGACGACCAAGTTCTCTATTTAGCAATCCTTTTGTGCCACTAACAATGTTGCATATAGTATTTGTCATTGATCACAAAAAGTGTGATTGATATCAAAGAGGATGTTTGAGACAATAACATGAACATTCATGGGTCAAAGGAAGTAGTATGACAACTAGATATCTTGCATACCCTCATCAATTAAAGTCAAAATAAGCTTGAAGTTTAATGAGTTCTTGACAAGGTTATTTTTCCGTAATGATCCTATGAAAAACATGTATGTGTAGGCCTCTTCGATACCTTTCCAATGGTATATCACACTCTGAAAAACACCTTCTGGATCAAAATTTATGGCAATTTGGAAATAAACATTAATTACGGGCCAAAAACTATAAGACAAAACCCCCAAAATTTCAATACATTAAATAATGCGTAACTCTCGGGAAGATCCATGGTTTAATGGTCAAGTAAATGGTGGATGTCAACAGGACTTGCATGACATTTAATAGGATTAAAAAGTGTGCACCTTTCTTGGAACAAATGACAAAGATAGGCTAATATGTGCATTGGTTAACCTTAGCACAACGACTAATCCAGGGATGACACTAGAAACACTTGATTAGTGGATGACATGGCCCCCTATGCATAATCATCCATGACGTGGTAGTGCTTGATTGGGTGATGACATGGACCTATTTACACAGTCACCCAACACATGACAGTGTTTGATTGGATGATGTGGTCACCTGCCCAATTAGTAAGAGTGACACCAGGTGACATTTGCTTGGATGATGTGGCCTCTTCGCAAAGTTGATGAGTAGTGGCAGATAGATAAAAGAATGTCCATAGGAAAAGTTCAAGAACAATTAGTTAGCAATGAATAAAAAACACATTGATCTAAGGGATAGGGAAGCATGGTCTCATGGGGAGACTTTATTATGTCCATAAGAAAGTATAAGAACAATTAGAGAATCATTGGAAGCATGATATCAAGGGGAGACTTTGTCAGGTCCACAAGAAAGTGTAGGATCAAGAGGAGATTTTATTACATTTAGGACTATTTAATAGAGTTTTTCAGGAACATGGAGAACTTAGTTATGACAATGAGAGGTAGATGATCTTAGGGAGGCTCTATATGACTAGGTTCACACATAATTATGGAAGCACTGGTTGAAAACAATGTCCCTTTGTCGTTTATTTCAAAGGGGAGAGAATGCATACATTGATACATATATTAATTTTGAGCAGAAGGAACAGGAAGATTGAAGGAGAGAATGCAAGCATTAGCACAAGGAAGGAAAGAAATAAGGAGGCATATTCACAATCAGATAGGTGGAATCCTCAACATTATGACAGGCGGAGTTTAATGCGTGTCAAGGTTTGGCTTATTGACATCAATGACCATCAATGTTTGGTGGTGTTTCCATCAATGAAAAAAGGGGGGATTATTTCACATAGTATTGTCATTGATGTCAAAAGGGATGTTCAATACAACAACAATATCATTCGTGGGTTGAAGGAAGCAATATCAGAACTAAATATCTTGCATACCCTCATCAAGTGAAGTTAAAGGAAGCTTGAATTTTATTAATTTTTTTTACAATGTTATGTTTCCCTAAATAGTATGGTTGTGTAGGCCACATTGATACCTTTCCAATGGTATATTTCACTCTAAAAAAATCCTCTTGGATCAGAACTTATGACCATTTGAAATAATTAAGGGCCCAAAACTATAATACAAAACCCCCAAATTATCAATATGTTAAAAAGTGCACAACTCTCTGGCAGATCCATGGTTCAATGGTTAAGCCAATGGCAGATGTTAGCAAGACTTGCATGACCTTTAATAGGGTTAAAAAGTGTGTACCTTTCTTAGATCAAATGATAGAGTTAGGTTAACATGGGCACTAGTTAACCAGAGCATAATGGCTAATACATGGATAACACATGGAAGTGCTTGTTTGGTTAATGACATGGCCCCCTATGCATATTCATCCATGATGTGGCAACACATGACTAGTCAATGACAGGCCCCCCCTGCACAGTCACCCAACGAATGATAGTGTTTGATTGAATGATGTGTGTGCACAATTAGCAAGAGTGACACATGGTGAAGTTTGGTTGGATGACATGGCCTCTCTGCATAATCAACAAATGAAATTAGTATAATGACATGACAACATCAAGAACTGCCACATGGAAGGAGGATTTAACATCTTTTGATTAGTGAAATGCTTAGAAAAAATGGTGACACGTGGCACCCCTCACAGTTTGCCACATGGCATGATGACATCATGTTGATGCCATCACGCAGACGACCATGGACCCCCAGGTTAAGGTTACATGGCGAGGTCATATGAGATTGGGCACCAGATTTAAGGTAAGGTCATATGGTTTTGAAGGTCATGGTCGTATCACCGAAGGGGCTAAGCCCCTAGTTATATGCTTGGGAGGTTAACTTTGAGGTTGACTAGGACCACACCATATATATAAATACGAGTGGCACAAAGCCATTGAAATATTGAATATCAATTCAAAATATAACATACATTTGTGGTTTGTTGGGGAAGCTCAATGTGGTATCATGATTGATTGGTTTGGTTTTTGGTTCGAGCTTGGGTGAGCTCGATGTGGCATCACGACTGGTTTGTTTGGTTTTTGGTTTGAGCTCTCAGATGAGCTAAGTGTATCATCACAACTAGTTTGTTTAATTATTGGTTCGAGCTCTCAAGTGAGCTCAGTGTGGTAGCATGACTAGTATGTTGCTTGTTTGAGCTATTAGTGTGGCAACACGACTAATCTATTGGTTGTTGAGCTCCCAATGTGACAACATGACTGATTTGTTGGTTATTGAGTTTTGAGATTTCATACTTTTGCGACATAGTTTGCGTTGAGATGCTTCTAGATCCATCACATAAGATTTCCGTTTATCGATATTTCAAACCATCACATGTGGTTCATCATGAAGATGAATGTAAGACAAGAAAGATTAAATTGATTAGAATTAATATATAGAACACCTAAAAAATAATAGAAACAAAACTAATAAGGAAAAACTCTAACATATAAATGTATAGTAACACATATTTAATATTGAAAATTAATTTTATTAGTTAAATATT
>APFE030433158.1:252891-285288 GCA_000404065.3 Pinus taeda | reverse complement strand
TATATGGATCCCTCATCACAGAGATCCAGAGGGTGGAATTTTGTATCTTATAGAGAAGTGTTGTTGGTATTCTGGTGTACATTCACAGTGTTGGGTGATCTAACTTTGCTTGAGGTGAAGAAGGGCTTCTTAGCTGGAGGATGATGCTGGGTCAGAGCACATGGTTGTAATCTTCTTGCTACTTTTCATCTGAATAAAGCTATTCTTGTTTTCTTCCATATTCTTGTGTACTTGTGTATATATGCTTGTATATGGTTAATGCACATCTGATCCTGCATTATTTATGAATTTAGATCCTTGTTTCTTGCATAGTAGTATGTTGTTGTGATTCCACAGGTCTTTTTGAAGCTGAGAAGACAAAGAATAAGCGACAAAACTCTATCAAGAAGGAAAGGAAATCTTGCGCAAGACTCAGGTTGGCCTTCTTGGTTCTCCTCTCATATATTTTCATAAAAGGAATCAATAGTAGACTTTGATTGTTTGTTTCTAAGATAGCCACCCATCTTAGTGGGAATAGCAGCATCCGTGTGAACATTATTCCCATGTAACACCACGGAAGGGAATTTGTAGACCCTTGTTGTAAATCTCCTTCACCAAGTGTATTTAACAAAAATATTATTCATTTAAAAATTCTTTTTCTATTGAGTTATCGCATCATGTTTTCTTGTTGTTTCATGTTTTGAATAGCATATAATATTTTTTTTGCAGGGTTTTCTCATTTTATTATTGTATATCTAGAGCGTAAACAGTCATATATTGTTGTTAGGGTCACTTGTCACTAATGACCTAAGTGAAGCATTTTTGGTACATATTTCCGAAATATTTACACCAACAGATGAAATGTTAATGAATGCATTACCTAATAGATGATCTTGAAACTATTATGACGAGGCATCAACCCTTCTTAATGATTCTCAGATAATTATGAGGCCCCTATGTTAAGATGTGTATTTATGACTTGTTCATTACATGTTTATCATATGTTTGATGGAATGTCTATCATGTCTGGTAGGGGTCAATTCAATATCTTGTGCATTAGTAGCCTTATTTCATCATTATTTACAATTTTTGGAAGTTTCATGAAGTTCTATGAAGAGGCCTAAGTCCTAGCCTTGAAAAAAGTGGCTTAAAATTTAGGGTTGCTAGCACAAAATTGTCTGAAAAGGCTGCAGTCACATCAATGCCTTGTTGTGGGAGTGACTAGAGGGTCTCATCCACATGGAAGGATTATCATGGGATTTACTAGGGGTCTAGTTCAACATAACATCAAGTTGTCTCATGGGTTGGACACCTGGAAGGGTTGGTTGGCTCCTGAAGGTTCTGTAACTTATGAGAAAGGTCAGATTTGTCTTGTATTGCTAGTTCTACTTCCTTAACTGTACATGGGAAGTTGAATCATATAATAGTAACTCTTCTTCACATGTTTACCCTAGTGGAATAATTAGCTTGGGTAAATGTGGGAGGAGGGTGTTATAGAGTGGTATCAAATCGTGGTTCTGTTCTCCTTGGGCGATGTCTAGTTCCTCTTCTCTTTGGATGAATGTTTTATCATGCATAGATGTCAGTTGCATATATGTTCATTATGCTTGTGGTCTATGTGTTTGTTATGTATGCATGGTAAGAGACATTGTTTCCATCGTATTTTCATGCAGAAGTGGATGAGGTTATTGTTGGAATGTGTTTGTTATGAATACATGTTAGTGTTTATATGTATTTTTTATGCATGTGTGTCATCCATATGTTTGTTATGTATAGTACCTAGTTGGTCTTATAATTGTGGAATTATGATTATATATGTATTCTGCTAATCTAGTTGATTGTGTAGACGATATATCCTTCCCTAAACTACACTGAGGTACATTGGCTATTTATAATTTTTTTTAACTGACATGCTACATTTTGTAGGAAGAGAAGATCAAATAGTACTAGAAAGATGGTAGACTACAATTCATGGGATTCTCCATATATATCAAATGAGAAGTATGGTTATGATTACTCCCCTCACATAGTAGACACTCTGAGAAGTTTAAACTCAGGGATAAGAAGTTGGAAAGAAGATAATGAACGAATCATTCAATCACAAGAGAGACTTGCTAGGGCATAGGAAAAAAAAGAAGAAGTTAATGAATTTATGATTTAGATATTTCTAGACTTGCAGACACAAGGGAAACTTAGAATCAATCATAGATAGGAGGACAAGACTAATGGAGAATATGGTAGAAGGTCACATGGTGCACACAGGTCAGATAGATAGGACACAGTCAGAGATGGTAAATTCTTGGATGCACCTGATAGGTGAGGTAACGGACACAAGCTTCATTCTAGCTCTAGCTCATACAGGTATCATGGTCATCATCATTATCATCCTTACAAGAAGTGTGACTAGGGATATTTTCAAAATTAGTTCAAGAAAGCAAAGCCACCTACATTTGATGGATAAATGAAGAAGTCACAAGATGTTGAAGCATGGTTACCTTGGATGAATAATATCTTCAGATTGAATGATTACACAGAGAACACGAAGGCCGGGATAATGAATTTTAGTCTTAAAGGTAAAACAAATGTTTGGGGGGAATATGTAACTAATTTTAGAGGTATTCATGAAGAGGAGTGGACTTGGAGAGAGTTTGAGATACTTTTGAGGAAGAAGTATCTATCTGAGAGATATTATGATGTTAGGGAAAAATAATTATATGAGATGAAGATGGGCTCTCTGACTAATGAGGAGTACACTAGCGGATTCTTGGATTTGTTGAGGTATGTGCCTTATCTGAAGGAGGAGAAAGAAAATATTATGAGATTCATAAATGGGTTGTTGGTATCATTCAAATACAATATTTAGTTTGATGAGCCTAGATCATTGGAGGAAGCCATGAGTAAGATAAAGCCTTATTATGGGTAATCGAAGCGTAGATCTAAGACTAAGCAGGATTGGAAAGTTAATGAGAATAATAAAGGAAAATCAAGTAAGAAGCGAATAAGACCTTAGGACACAAGTAATAAAGAGAATGCAATATCGCCTAAGAAGTTCAATGCATCTGATAGAGTACATGGATTCTAGTTTGAGGAGTAGAACAAGGGTGATGGTATGAATCCCTTGCAGTGTTGGACTTGTAGAGGAGAGCATCTCAGGAGAGATTTTTCACAACATCAAGGTGATAGACCATAGATCTACATTGCTTAGGAGGCACAAACAATAGGGGATTTTGGATAGAGCATTCCTCGGATTTATGTAGTGCTAGATAATAGGTAAGAAGATCACCAGGAATATATTATTGAGATGGACGATAAGATTTGTCATCAAGTTGTTTATATTATGATTGACTCTAGATGTAATTATATTTATGTTAATCTTGACTTGGTGGATAAGTGTGGATTGAATAAATAGGTGCATGTAGAGTCTTAGTTAGTACAGTTGTTCACAAGTACTAAGAAGAGAGTTCAACATTAGGTAAGATCTTGTGCATTTGAGTTAAATGGTATGCCTACATCAGTGCATCTGAATGTACTTCCATTGGGATCATAGAGTATGATTTTGGGTATGGAATCACTATATATTCACATGACCAAAGTGGATTATTATGACAATGTTATTGAGTGGTTGGGTGATAATGGAGGACATAGAATATTTCAGGGTAAGAAGGAAACATCAATTAGAATGGTGACAACTATGCAGGGAAAGTGTAGTTGTAGAAAAAGGTGGGTATTGTTTTTCATACATATTTCTAGTGATAAAGGTAAGGAAGCTGGGGATATGCGTGTCTTAATGAGGTACCCAATTTTACATTAGTTTCAGGATGTGTTCCCAACAGATATTTCAAAGTTGTCACCTCATAGGGAAGTCGATTTTTATATTGAGTTGGTACCAGGGGCATCACTAGCTGTTACACTGAAATTTGTCACCATGACTATCTGCAGTTAATATTGCTCCATCAATAGTCATATTATCCTCCTTGTCAAGCCTTATACCTTTTCTCTCCATGTCAAACTTCAAAAAAGAGAGGAAGTCATTAAAAATCCTGTTTATCTCTGGGTACGTAGGTTCTCTCTACCTTGCCTGCGTGTATGCATCCCAAGCTCATTGTACCCGCGTACTTGTACGCTCTGTAAGTCAAGGGATGGGTGCGTACTCCTGTAAAGGTCAAAAGGTGCGAGTTTCATCTTAAAAAAGTTACTTGTGGTCACTTCTAGAGCATTTTAGAATATTGTTTGACGCGTATTGAGCACCTCCAGATGGTTCATGCATCCCTATGATAGAGGAACTTATCCCATCAAGAGAGGAACTACCCCATCCAAAAGAGGGAGTATCCCATTGATGTTGGACCTAAATAACTTCCTCTAGAACACTATAAATATAGGCATTGGGCGAGAGGAGGGGAGGTTGAAAGCTGAACATTCCAAAGGGTAGATGCTGCTGGAATTAGGACTTCCTTGTAGAAGCTTGTGAGGAGAGATTACCATCCTTTCTTGTTTCATTTGGAAGTGGGTGAGCTTGTCAAAGTAGATGAAAACTCTTGCTAGACGCTGGGAGGAACTTGCACAACACCAAGGCTCAGGTTGTAATGGTTTCTTTTGTTTCCTATTAATACAAATAAGTCCATTCTTCTCAATGATTTGTTATTAATGAATTGTTTCATATACTCCTTTGTCTATATGTTGAATATGTTTTGTTTTATGAGATATTCAGGTGTTATGTAATCGTTTGATTGTTAGTGTATGCAGGTTTCGAAGTGAAGGAGGAGCTCATCTGGATCGACGAGGCTAGACTACTACAACAGCGTTGGACTTCAGGTAGGATCAAAAACACTTGGTTTCTCGTATGATAATGGATGTTTAGAGAAGGATTTCTCTTAATTGTCTTGTTTGTCACTAGAAAGTCTTGGGCTTCTAGGGAGGTTGGTTTTGTCCGCAAGATTAACTCTTTCCGCATGACACTCATACTCATAGAACCACTCTCTATGGGGAGTGAAGTGAAAGGATGCACCAGAGTCAATCAACCATGCCTCATGATCTACATGTGTACTTGAAGAAGCCAAGTACACATCCCCACCTTCATCTGAGGTGGTTTTCACCTCTGCAGAAGGAGCATCATCAGACCCCTTTCCTTTCTGGAGAGCTTTAAATTTACAATCCCTTTTGTAGTGCCCTTCCTTTCCGCATTTCCAACACACCACCTTTATAGATTTTCCTATAGATTTATATTTCCCTCTAGATTTAGATCTACTATTGATGACTTATTTTTGTTTATGTTCTGGGACCGTCCTCGTACAAACAACGCATCACCATTTTGGCTCTCCATATTTTTCCGTCTCATCTCCTCCGTCAGCAAGGATGGGACTATTACATCAAACTGCAAGGTAGCTACATTGCTACCTATTGCAATAACCTGACTATCCCACGAATCTGGTAGAGAACACAAAAAATTGATGCACTTATCTTCATCTGAAATTTTAATATCAACAAATAATAACTAACCTACCACAATATTAAATGTGTTCAGATGATTTGTCATCGAGTCTCCACTTTCATCCTCAAGTTATATAGCTTTTTGCATAGGAACAATTTATTAACTAGAGACTTAGATTGGTACAAAGTCCCTAACTTGACCCAAAAAGCCTTAGCTGTAGCTTCCCCTGATACATTCAACAATATTGAATCTGAGACACACAATCATATTGTGCTTTTTGCCTTCCGATCCAACTTCTTTCATTCTTTATTGGACACTTTTGTTGGATTAGTACCCAGATCTACCGCGATCCACTAATCTTTATTTACCAACAGATTCTCCAACTTGAGTTTCCATAACTCAAAACTCTAGCCATTAAATTTCTCGATCTCTATCTTTCCACTGGTCGCCATCTTCTTTCACCGACATAATCAATCCCATAGATCTCCCACTGAACAGGGTCTACCATAGGCCCGAGAAAAACCCCTCAGCAATAAAGGAATTCCCTTGAAGCCAAAAGAACTCTAATACCAAATGTAGGTTTTAACCCCGTATATAAATTACCTGCATATGAATTCCAGAACACAAAAAATAAACAATGTGAGAGCATAACACATAAACACATATACATAGAGATTTTCCCTTGGATACCAAAACCGAGACTACCAGATTGATTTTTTTTATTATGTTCCTTTCAATGTTACAATACATATATACATGTTGAAGCATCCATTACCATTGACCTAAAACCATCGTGCCCAAAACCATGTGCGAAAACCAAGCAAAAAACCATAGGTAGGTCCGCCCAACCTAATATAGGGTAGGTCCACCTCAGACCCCATAGAGGGGGGCTACCCGCCCCCCCTCAAACCCCTTGGACAAGGGGGGCTTCCACCCCCCCTGTGACCCCCCCATTACGCAATCGGTGCAACAAAGGGGGGCTCCACCCTGCCTCTAACCCCCCAGTTAACTAGGAGAGCTAGTCGTCGAAAGAATATAACACAACCCAACACTTATTAGTTAAGAAATAATGTATCCTTGTGAAATAAATGTTTGCAGTTGCATTAGTTTTCAGTTATCTACTAAGTAGTTGCAAAATTTCATGGAAAATTACCAAATCATAAGAGCAATCTCACCATGTGTTTCATGGTTGATATTGGTAATGTTTACCGCTCATAAAAAAATTCAAACACAATGACATGGTACTCCCACCAACTATCTCCAAAAATACTTTGGGAGGTCCTTGACCTATTTCATTAGTACTTTCAAAATTAATTCCTCAAGGTTTATGTTGGTTGTAGTATTTGTTATATTATTGACCCAATATTTAATATCAGTTCTGGGTCAGTAGACTTCAATTTGCAACACTTGAAATTCTCGAGAGAGACTTTGGGTTCCTATAAAACAAATCCCTACTCTAATCTATGCTTAAACACTCCTTTAATTTCTCTCAAACACTTGTTAAACTCTCAGTCTAATTCTTGCAATCAAATGGCTTATTAATCAAACTAAGCAACTCAAATGGAAAGTTTGTCTCAAACTATTGATAAACAAGGAAATTAAACTCCTAGAAAATCCACTCCAGAATGTAAGACAAATGCTCTCACACTCAATGAAAAACTCAAACTACCAAGTTTATTGTGATACTGTGCATAATACTATTGAAGACTCTCTATGTAACTTTGTGCAAACCCAATAAAACAAAGATCAAGTTTCAAATCTATTTATGGCACACCTATTTCAATCCAAATGCATTGAATGTAAAGGAAAACTTTGAATATATCAATAACATTGTTTTCCACTCAAATATAATTCTAACTACTCTCTTCAAACTTTCATGCAATCTTTAGAAGCTAATGAACTTTTTTACTTCAATTGAAAATCAATTCTAGAAATGATATGAAAAGCACACAAGGACTAGATATCAAAGGTAAGTCTCTATAACTCTCTTCAAACTATAAATCATCAATAAATTCACAATGTTTTAGAGGAGGTTACAAGATTATAATTGTTATATCTCTGTAATTTTGACCTCCCAAAGTCTTAAATTTCATCCTCTGGTATGTTGAAGGAAATGTAACTAGGATAGGTCTTCATAAATGTAATTTTGATATTTGTACTTATTCAAGAAAAGAGAAATTATTTTTGTATTATTTGTCAATGAGTTTCTTGCTCATGAAAATAGGTCAAGCACATTTTGAAGTTCTTCTAGAGAGTCAAAGACAAAATGTAATTATGATAAGACCCTTTGAGGGCATGTTACATCATGTAAGTCATCATACAAGGTCATGGGAACACCTCCAAGCATGGTCAAATCCTCTCCTAGAAGCAACAAAATCTACAAGTAGCAAAATGATGGCTAAAGTTGAATTATAGAGAAATGTTGTAAGTCGTACTTAAGGAAAATCATGTCGGCTTGAAGAGGAGGGACAAACATCTATTTATAGAGGTTTTTCACTCCTCAAAAGGACAAGAACTTCACTATGAAATCCGCATACAAGAGGAGGGATAAAAGGGACGAAGACAAGGCAGAAAAAGGGTAACAATGACAACGAAGTTAAGGAGACAAAACATCGAAGGGAAGAAGGTCATTTCTGATAATGTTATAGCCACATGTGTGAGGTCAAGGAAGGTTTAACTGTGACCATAGTAGCAGAAAAGGACAGGTCAATATATCTTACTTTTTTGGGTGCAAACAAGGTCTATTAGGCCTCTCCCACCAAGTGAAGGAGAAGCCCTCATATGCAAATGAAGAAATATCAAGATCGAAGAAGATAGGATTGTTTCTGGGGTTAGAAATAGTCACACGTGCAAGGTGTAGGAAGGATTTGGCAGCAATTTAAGGAAGTAGCATGAATATCTTCTTTCAGATGTATACCTAGATGTACAAGGTATCCAAAGGAAAAAAAGGAGACTCTATCTATAACGAATTAAAGAAGCCCTAATATTCTAGGGTTTCCTAACCTAGAAGACAAAGTGATGGAAGAAAAAGTGTCAGAAGATGTGTTGGAAGTGATAGTGCAGAAAGAGGAAGGATTTGGCTAATGCTTGGAGGATATCCTAGTCAAGGGTTTAGGGTTTGGCAGTTGTTCAAATAAGAAGCTTCAATAAGATAAATCTTACAAAGGGTTTTCCTCTCAAGAGTGGAGAGGGTTTGTCCCTGACAGAGAGACAAATTTTTTGTTCTTGTTATTTTGTTTTGATAGCAATTTGATGAAGCACACACATATGCACTAATAAGAAGAAGAATAAGCTAACAAGAAAAGTAAAAAGACTTCACAAGTTGGTATCAAGTCTCAGAGAATAATCACAACACTACTTTGCCCTAGATTCTCTAACATGGTTGTAGAATTGAGACTTCAGTGATTTGTCATAGTTATAAGGAGAGCTTCAGCGTTCACATAAGAAAGATTTCTGCCAACGCGTTTCGAACCAACTAATGTGGTTCATCGTCAGGACAAGTTGAAAATACAGATCTAGCTCAGCGTTTAAATAGTCCATGCAGAGACTCCAACGGCTAAAACATTCCAACAGCTAACAGGGACCCCAGTCAAACGACCTCTCGTTAATTTAAAATTAAAATATTATTATATTCAAAGCTAGGTTAATCTGGTAAAAATAATTCATTTATTTAATTTCTACTATTACCCTAATATACGTAAAAATATGTGCCTATGTATATGTTAATAATTATTTAATTATTTGATTAAATCTAACCTAAATATAAATGTAAACTCCAATACTTTAAACCTAATCTTCTTAAAAGCCCTATTTGTTATTATTATTACACTAATTAATTTATAATTAATTTTATAGAAACGGTTAAATGGTCAATTAGAAATTAATTTATTAATATATTGAAATAATAATGCATTATTATTAAGATTATATGTGTAAAATAATATCTATAATACATACTATAAAATTAATATATATATAAGGGTTAAACAAAATGGGAAGGGTTATATGAATTAATTATATAGAACAAGGGTTAAAATCCATATTATATATAAATTAATATTTGATATTATATGCATAAACGCAGTAGTATATATAATTAATAATAATAAAAATAGAAATTAATTAATTAATGAATTTAAATTAATCTCTATAAGACCTAAATAACTATCCTATGCTATGGAAATACTATTATTATTAAGATTATATATGTACAATAATAAGATCTATAATACATACTATAAAATTAATATATATATTAGACTTAAATAAAATAGGAAGGGTTATATGCATTAATTATAAAGAACAATGGTTAAAATCCAAATTATATATAAATTAATTTTTAATATTGAATGAATAAACACAATAGTATATATTAATAATAAAATATGTATAAATCTATAGAAGACCTAAGTAACAATCATATGCTATGGAAGTACTATTAAAGATATTAAATGAGGGACAAAAAAGAAAAAGAATTAAAAATAACAGAAAACCAGGCTCACAGGAATCACAAACCCACCCACCCAGCGAAAGAACCTGGAAGAACAGAGGGGGGAGGAGGAAACTTAAGAAGACAACGCAGGGATCCAATTCCTACTGACCTTCCATCCATCGTCTCTGTTGAGATTGATGGGTCTTCGCTCAATTTCTATAGCTTCCCTTAACTTGCGATGATAAAATCGGTCAACCCTGGCAATGACTTTGGCCTCTTCTATGCAGACATGATGCTTAATTTTGTCCACATGCTCTGCAAGAGCTGAGGACTTTATTCTACCATGCCTCAGGTCCGCTGCATGCTCACCAATTCTCTGCTGGATGGAGCGCCCTGTTTCCCCTATATAAGGGGTCCCACAAGAGCAAGGAATCAGATAGACCCCTTTCATGGCCTTGGGGTCGACTGGATCTTTTACTGACCTCAGGGAGTTACGAATGGTTCTGAGAGGTCTGAAGGCTGAGGGGATATCAAACCTCCTAAGGATCCGAGCAATCCGATCCGTGGTCCCTTGGATATATGGAATATGGACACCTGGACGGCGCTCCTTAGGCTCTTTTCTACTAGCTGCATTTTTGGAGGCAGTAAGGAAGGCCTTATGGCCAAGGTGCCTGCTATAACCGTTCTCTACAAAGACATCGAGGAGGTGGTTTCGCTCTCTATCCAGGTTTTCTTTATCCGAAATCCTGAGGGCACGCGTAGCCAGGGTGTTGAGAACACCCATCTTCTGAGCAGGGAAATGATGGGAATCAGCGTGAAGATACTGCTCTGTGTGCGTCTTCTTACGGTACACCGCGTGAGAGAGAGAGCCGTCCAACCTCCTGGAAATAAGGATATCCAGGAAAGGGAGGCTGCCATTGTCCTCCTTTTCCATGGTGAACTTTATGGCAGAGGACTGGCCATTGAGGTGATCCAGGAAATGATCGAGCTCTTCATGGCCATGGGGCCAGATGACATTGGTGTCATCTACATATCTTTTCCACAGCTTAGGCAGGAGACGGGCCGAGGCTAGAGCCTTGGCCTCGAAGTCTTCCATAAAAAGATTTGCCACGATAGGGGAGAGGGGGGAATCCATGGCCACGCCACAGGTTTGTTCATAGAACTCCCCTTCGAAACTGAAGAAGGTGGAAGTGAGACATACCTCAACCAGATGCGCGGTGTCCGGATCAGTTAGGCGATGTATCACTTCCATGGCTTCTCTGATGGGAATGCACGTGAACAAGGAGACAACATCAAAACTGACAAGAATGTCCTCCGGGTCTAGCCTAATATCCTTGAGAACCGAGATGAAGGACGCAAAGTCCTTCACGAAGGACTCAGTACGGCCCACAAGAGGCTTCAGCTTAAGAGCTAGGAACTTAGCTAGAAGATCTCTAACATGGTATCAGAGGGAAGGTGACACATCAAGGAAAGGGAAACTCAAGAACACTCATCAAGGAGAAACATATACAAAATTGAAGCATCAAGCCTACAAGTCTCAAATCACTTCAACGATAAGAAGGGTCTACAATCCATCATTCACCAAGGAGGTCTATAAACCTAGAAGAAGAACCTTACATAAATATACCTACAAAGAAGAGCAGATTGGAGCAAGCTGCAAGTCATCAAGTAGATCTCATCATCAAGCAAGAAGGCAACTTAAAAAGCATCAAGATCTAGGGAATACAAGCCATCAAGCCTTCGAGGAGGAAGGAATTTCATTACATATAAAAATCTATCAAGTAAGTACATGTCCCCTTCTGAATATACATAATGTATTTTTGCAAGGAAATCAATAAATTGGTAGGGACCAATAACTTTCTTGCATGGAAGAAGAGGACTGATCTACTACTCAAGGAGAATGAACTCCTAGAGCATGTCAAAGGGAATATCACTATCCCTGCTAAGTAATAGACTCAAGCCTTATCCAAGTACAATAAAGATGAGATAAGAGCTCAAAGGATTATGAGAGAATCAATCAAAGACTCTCTCATTCCCTATGTCTCCATGTTTGAGACATCAAAATAAATTTATGATAAGCTATTATCCACAACCAGGGAAGTAATATCTCTGAGAAATGAATTATACAAGATGAAGATAAAAAAGGAAAGAATATCTTCCTACTTCATGAAAATCTTTGAAATAAGAGATCAACTTCAAGAGCTTGGGGAAGTCATGTCTGACAGAGACATGACAATTTTTGTACCCAATGCCCTACCTGAGGAGTGGGGAAACTTCACATCCAACATTTATTCCAAGGAATCAACCACTCTCAGTGAAATGTGGTCTCTATGCAGAACAGAGGAAACCAAACTTAATTCAAAATAAGATGTGGGATCAAAGGAGAAAGAATTTACTACCATGGCCAAAAGAAAGGGTAAATTGGGCAAGTTTGGTCCTGTCAGGCCAGGAGGTAACTCCTCAATTGAGATTATATTATTCATTTAGGTTGTTCATTATTATATACATGAGGGAATGACTATTGAGTTTCATCTCTTAATGACTCTCCATTTTCTCTATTATTTATTTACACTATTTACAGTTATTCACCCAATGTCAACATTCCCCCCCCCTTAATATGAAGGGATGTTGGTGGGTCCAAGCATAGTTTTGAATCTTTCAAGATTTTCTCTTCCAAGCACTTTGGTGAAGATGTCTGCAATATGCTCATTAGTGGAACAATGGTGAAGATAGATTGTTTTGGCCTCAACATGATGTCAAATTAGATGATATTTTATATTGATGTTCTTCGTTCAATCAAGGAATTTTGGGTCTTGGCCAACTTTATTGTCGAGGTATTGTCAATCATGAGTGGAGTCAAATGTACTTATTTTACTTGCAAATATTCCAGAATTTTCCTCAGCCACACAATTTATTTTGTTGCCTCAATTACTGCCACATATTTTGCCTCTGTTATGGACTCCGTTGGAATTGATTGTTTGCGTGATCTCCAGGAGGCAGCTCCTGATACAAGACTCATATCATAACCAGAAGTAGATACCCCAGCTTCTTTGTTTCCATTGAATTCGAAATCAGAGTATCCAATCAAGCTGAAGTCACCCAAATGTGTATACTTGAGTCCAAAGTCTCGAGTTCCCTTCAAGTACTTTAGAACTCTTTTTGTAGCAGACTGATGTCCTTGACAAGGCTTTTGCATAAACTTGGAGAAGATTCCAATAGAAAAAGAAATGTCTGGTCTCGTAGTAGGCAGGTAGTTGAGAATTCCTACAAGTTGTCTATATTTTGTTGCATCCTCAAATTATTTTCCTTCAATGGATGTGAGCTTTAAGTTTTGTTCCATTGGAGTAGTCAGAGGATTACATTTAGCCATGCCAAACCTATTCAACAAATCTCCAATGTACTTCTTCTGAGAAAGGAATATGGACTTTGGATGTTGAGTTACTTCAATACCAAGATAGTAATGAACATAGCCCAAATCAGTCATTTCAAAACCTTTCCTCAATTCCTTCTTTATGGATGCAATGTAGCCCTCATTGTTCCCTGTCATCAAAAGATCATCTACATATACCACAAGATATACAACTATTTTTCCAACTTTCTTGACAAACAAAGTTGCATCATCAAGATCATAATGTTTGAAATTGAGTTTCAGAAGATTCTCAGTTAGTTTTTCATACCAAGCTCACAGTGCTTGTTTGAGGCCATACAAGGATTTCACAAGTTTGCATGCTTTATGTTCATGTCCTTTCACATAAAATCCTTCAGGCTGGGACATAAAAACATTATCTTTTAGATCTCCATTCAAGAAAGCAGTTTTTACATCCATTTGATGGACTTTCCAACCATTCTGATCTACTAGGGCAAAGAGTGTCCAGATGGTAGCCCATTTTGTTGTGGGGACAAAAATCTCCTCATAATCGTCCCCTTCCTTCTGTGCAAAACC
Organism: Pinus taeda; assembly: GCA_000404065.3. Taxonomy (NCBI): domain Eukaryota; kingdom Viridiplantae; phylum Streptophyta; class Pinopsida; order Pinales; family Pinaceae; genus Pinus; species Pinus taeda. The sequence goes on along the minus strand of APFE030433158.1, from coordinate 271,506 downwards.
TCTTTCCACAAGGTTGGCTTTGTGCTTGTCAAGTGAGCCATCAACTTTATACTTGTTCTTGTAGACCCACTTGCAGCCAATTGGTTTGGTTCCCAATGGAGGATCAACTAGCTTCCAAGTGCCATTCTTTATCAAGGCATCATATTCATTTTGCATTTCTTCTTTCCATTCATCATGAGAAGTAGCTTCTTTGAAGGAATTTGGTTCAAAATCTGTAGACAAATTCAATTCACAATCATAAGAAACATCCATATCAACAGGTCAATCAGAGTCATCTACATCACCTCCATTTTTCTAGGTTGAATTTCTAGTTCCTATGTTTCCAACCTCATCAAGATGAACACTTTCAAGTGTCTTTGTTAGCCATTTTGGGGTACCTTTTTGAGATGGTCTAGGCTTCTCAGTTGATTAAGTTGGGACTGAATCAAGATTGAGTCTCCCAATTCTGTCAATCACATCACTCAAATTATCATCCGTTGTTGGAGTTTCAAGAGGGGGAGAGAGTGCTTCACAAGAGATTCCATAGGTTGATCTAGTATATGAATCCCCCCTTCAAGATGTGGAATCTTATTATCAAATTCTTGAAATGATTTTGCATTTGCGAATCTATCCAAGCGATCAAGTTGCCGCTCAACAACATTGTCAGTTTTGGATGATTCAAGAAAGATTACATCTCTAGATACACAAAATTTTCATTTACTTCATCATAGAGACGATATGCTTTGGAGGTGTTTGAATACCCCAGGAAGATACACTTACGACTTCTTGCACCAAGTTTGTTTCTATGTACCTTTGGTATTAAGGCATAACATGTGGAACCAAAGACCCTGAGATGCTTTACCGAAGGAATGTGTCCATACCACATTTCATAAGGAGTATTGTTTCTAATAGCATTATATGGACAACTATTCTTTTAGAACATAGAACTACATCAACCCAAAACATCAATTTTATATTTTTGAAAAACATCATGGAGCGCACCATATTTAAGATTGTCCTATTCATTCTTTCAGATACTCTATTCTGTTGGGGATTATAAGGCACAGTTGTTTGATGTTTGATCCCATGTTGGAGAATATAGTTTTCAAATTCATTTGAAGTGTAATTTTTTTCATTATTAGTACGAATAGAGACAATATGATATTGTGCATTATTTTCAATCCATGTATGAAAGTTCTTGAATGTTTGAAAAGCATCAGATTTGTTCTTCAATAAATAAACCCAACACATTCTGGTGTAGTCATCAATAAATGTCATCATATATTTATTTCCATTTGCAGAAAGAACAAGCATTGGACCACATAAATATGAATGAATGAGTTCATTTTTTCTATGTGCTCTAGAATATGAATCATGAAAAGACTATTTTCTATGCTTTCCTAGAGTGCAAGCATCACATTGCTTAAGTTTCCTAGGAATTGTAGGCAAACCAGTAACACCATTTTTCTTCAACAAGCAGAGGCTATCATAGTTAAAGTGTCCAAATCTAGCATGCCATAATAAACTTGATGGAATTGTACATTCATCATAATGAGAACTGTATGAGAAATTTTGTGTGCGAGCAGAGGTACCTTGCAGCTTGAGAAACCTTTCTTCTTCTATCCCTGTCATGACAAGTGAGTGGTCTAATGCTTTTCTTACCTTGACCTTTCCATCAAACATGTGAATGGAGTGTCCTTGTTGGTGGATGTGGACTTGTTGAAGGCTCAAAAATCGTAGCCTCAACAAGGGGGATAACCACCTGATCTAGACCTTGGGACAACTCCTTTTCCGTTTGGAATAGTGGCTCTGGCTAGGGATGATGGGACCAATTTCCCAGTCTATTTTTATGCTTGTGCTAACCGAATGATGTTTTTGAGATTTTTGGAGTAATACTTAACCTCAAACTAATCTAATCTAACTAATGATAATGTGTAGTTTATCTTAATCAAAAATATATTTATCTAACTATAACTATCCTGAGAGTAACATGATATATGTGATCTAAAATGATATCTTAAAGTAATTGATAATAAAGATCATTCAATTGCGATAAGAAGTGAATCCGTTTAACAATGATCGTTTCATATAAAAAGTTACCCTATCGATATATTGGATAAACATCATTCATATATTTAGCATAAACTATAAAACATCATCATACAATAGTGCAATAATGACAATCTAAAATTTTGTTGGGTCCCTATAATACTAGTGATTACCCCATTATTATTGTAGTTGTACCCATTATTAATATTGTTGTGCCCCTATTGCCCCCATATTGTTATTACTGTGCCCCATAGAATCCCTCTATTATTATTTTTGTGGCTTTATATTATTATTGTTAGGTCGGCCGGGTTATATTGTGACTCCTTAGACTCCTATATATAGAAAGGAGGTTTTGTCATTTGTATCATCATAGAATTGTTCATTTATGTAATGTAAAGGAGGTTGCCCCCTCGAATAGGCTGAATTCTAAGGCGTTGATCTATCTTTTCTATCTTTTCTTGAGCTGGTTCATAACATTTGGTATCAGAGCTTTGGATTCTAAGGTTTCGCTGCTCCAAACACGTCATCGTGGGATTTTTGTAATAACTTTGTTTTTGCGACGTTTCAGAAGCTACAAATAAAACCCATTTGAGAAGACATCGTGCTGAATCTCGGGTTTGAATTTCAGAGCGTTTTGTGCTATATTTGCGGAGATATGATCTGAGGAAGTTGGTCTTTTTGCAGACTCCTGAATTACATTACAAACAGGTGACCTAGGGAAAATCATCATAACGTTTTCTCTGAGCATTGGATTGAAATCTCATAAGAAGGTGTAGAAAGAGGATGGGCTTTAGTTTCTTGTATATAGTTTTTAGAGCCAAAAGACGAAACAGGGACTAGTGGCACATCGTACAAGTTTGCCCTACTGAACTAGTCCATAATCACGTCACTGTGGGAGATTTCGCATAACTCTTCCTTGGAGAATCCAATTTGGATCAGACTGGTGGCATTGGAAAGAGGACACAGAGTTCTACTACAGGTCACAATTTTAGAACTAGATGGTTTGAATGTACAGAGATACATCAGAGGCAGTATCAAGCTCCTACAAAGTGAAAAAAGGTGTGTAGATTCTTTTAAATTTTTGCTTAAGATTGGTTTGAAATTTATTTTGAAGGAATTCAAAGGGCATGGTAGAGCATTATTATCGGTAACTAATTCCCTGAAGAAAGAAAATGAAAACACCTAGTAAGGAACCTGAAATCTCTAGCATGACTCATGAAGAAGATGAAGAAATGCTACATGATATATCAAAATTACAAGAACAAGTGCAACAAGTGTCACTCTCACAAAAGCTAACAGAAGCTAAGATAAATGGCGTGGAATCTAAGATAAAGGGTGTGGAAGCTAAGATGAATGACATGGAAGCTAATATGGATTATTTGAAGATAGATTTGAAGACAGATTTGAAGACAGGCATGGCAGATTTGAAGACATATTTGACAAATTTTCTACAAGAAATACTCACTAATGGTGAAAGGGTAGTAAAGGAAACTCATGATGAGAACAAAAGAAATGTTAATCATGATTCCATAGACTCTAATGTGGGACCGAAGACCCATCGTATTCCAAAAATCGATATGAGGAAGTTTGATGGCAAGGATCCCGCAACATGGATATTACAGATGGAGCAATTTTTCAATCTCAATAATGTGCAAAACACACAAAAGGTACGTATGCAACTTTATATTTGGAACCAAATCAGTTTGTATGGTATCAATGGCTTTGCTCTCGTAAACAATTTATCACTTGGGCAATTTCTATGGAAGAATTGATAGCACATTATGAGGATACAAAAAGCAACACTTTTTTTAGCCAATTGATAAGTCTCAAACAAAAGGGTTCAATAATGGAGCACATTGAGGAGTTCCAAAAATTGAACATAAGGGTAAAAGATATTCCAGAGGAGCATAGGATTGATGTGTTCATAGGGTCTTTAAAGGATAATATCCAACATGATGTTCGCCTTTGGGAACCTGATTCATTAGAGAAGGCATTCAGGTTAGCAAGAAAAATGGAAAGCAAAATATGGCAAACAGGAAGCATACCACTCACAACTATAAAGACGGAAGTGGTGTGGCCCCTAGCCTTCCACAACCTATAAGGTTGACACCACAACAATTGGAAGAAAAAAGAGAAAAAGGGCTTCGTTACAGTTGTGATAGCAAATACACTAAAGGTCATAAGTGTGCTGAGAAGAAATTATTCTACATAGATTGTGAAGAGGAAGAAGAAAGGGAGCAAGAAAGGTCAAAAGAAGAGGATATACTCCAGGAACAAAGCCTAGATGAAGAACAAATGAATCCGACGATATCTTGTAATGCATTGGCGGGAAATTTACCACTCCTCAAACAATCAAGAATAGAAGGACAAATTAAGAAGAAAAAGGTAATAGTGTTGATTGATTTAGGAAGTACCTACAATTTTATTCATTGTAAGGTAGCAAAAGAATTGAATTGCTTCCTAAATCCAGCACCAGAGTGTCAAGTGATGGTTGCAAATGGAGGAACAATAAATTGCTCTGGAAAGTGCCATAATATCAAGCTATCCATGGGAGAATATGTATTGACTAGCCCAATGCTTTCATTCCAATGGGAGGTGTTGATGTTGTATTAGGAGTCCAATGGCTACAATCCTTGGGTACAATAGCTTTTAATTTTCAAGAACTTTTCATCAAATTTTCTACGGAAGGAAAGTAATTTGAATTAAGGGGTATTACAGGGAAGCCAGGAAAGATAATCAACTCTAATGGTATGACAAAGCTTCTAAAATTTTGTTGGGTCCCTATAATACTAGTGATTACCCCATTACTATTGTAGTTGTACCCCTTATTAATATTGTTGTGCCCCTATTTCCCCCATATTGTTATTACTGTGCCCCATAGAATCCCTCTATTGTTATTTTTGTGGCTTATATTATTATTGTTAGGTCGGCTGGGTTATATTGTGACTCCTTAGAATCCTATATATAGAAAGGAGGTTTTGTCATTTGTATCATCCAAGAATTGTTCATTTATGTAATGTAAAGGAGGTTTCCCCCTCGAAGAGGCTGAATTCTAAGGCGTTGATCTATCTTTTCTATATTTTCTTGAGCTAGTTCATAACAAATTCAAACTTTCATACATAAATAATTTGAAGATAATGTATTGCTTGACGCATAAATAAAAATAATTAAGAGATAAAAGTACTACTTATAATACGTTCTACTCATGTGCTCCAAGAATATTGATCTACTTTCAAATCATCCAACATCATCTAAGAGTACAGAAGTGCAATTTCAGTAGAATATGTCAAATTCAAGTAGAAAATAAATCATTTTCCATTAATTTCACCAGAACTTCCCCAAAGGGAGAAGAGTGCATGTTCTGAAGAATGTTTTTGATAAAATTTCTGGACCCCTCTCTAAATGCATGAGAGGGGTTTAAATACTAACTTATGAAACTAAAAATAGATTATTACAAAAAAAGTTGAGGAGGTTTAAATGACCTGCCTCAATTTAAGAAAAATAAGACAAAAATAGAAAAGTGCATAATGACTAATCCTGCATTCGATCTTTCAGATCACAAATATCTAGCATGGTCTTGAGGAGTGTAGGTTGTCCGATTTCGGCTTTCAGTTGTCCTGTAAACACAGAATTGATGAGCACTAACACCATTTTCACGGTAGAAACAATTACGAATTTCAAGGTCATACACTAGTTGTGCAATTTTACCAGATATTGCCAATATGTCTCCCAGTTTAACCTGGTCACTTGCCTAATTGCTTATGTTCTTTCTTCTACTGCTTGTTTCCACTATAATTCGAGTTGTTTTGAATTTGGAAGGAAACCAGGAGTGGTTTCTTCCACAAGATTAGAACTATGCAAATTTTCATTTACACTTTTAATGACGTTGTTTGTTGTTGATGCCACATCCTCTATTTCCTATTCTGCCTCTTTGAGCCAAGAACCCCAACTTGCAAATAAGATCTCCTTATGTGATTCATCCAGTTTGGGCATGTCAGCTCTTCTCCCATTCTCAAAATTTTTCCAAGTTATGAAATCTGAAACCTTTTTAAGAATTTCATCATATTCCGGTCACAATTCCACAACTTGGCTCGTTAACTTGTCACTTATTTCACAGTGAGAGTTTCACTGCGAAATTTTTAGGCATATCAATTCTTTTTGGTGTGTGAGCTGGGAGTTGAGGCTAAGTGCTTCAGTGACAAACTGATAGATCTTTGGGTCGTCCTTATGTCAATCTATTATTCTCTGTATCTGTGCGTCCTTATTAGCCAAGCTACTTTGATGTTCTATTTGCATTTGTTGGAACTCTTGTTGTAACTTAGCCAATTGTATTTCTGCTTGTTGGTTGGTTTTGGCATGTTGTAACTGCTGTTCTAGTGACAAAATTTTGTTTCCTTTTTCTTTAAGAAACAATTGTACTTTTGTTGCTTTATCAATAGTTTCTATAGCGTATGCATCTACAAACTGCGAGAGCCTAGTGAGGTTGGACGATGGGTCAGTGGATGAGTCTTTCTAGAGGACATCCATTGGCTCATTGTCTGGAGTTGTAGCAGTTGTGGATTCCAACTTTCTTTTCTTTCTCTATCTCTTAACAATGGCCTTGTGCCGTGGGATGTAAAATACATCAGGAGGGGGAGTTTCTTCTATTCTTAAAACAATCTCAGAAGTGGCAGTATTGGGAATTTGTTCTATTTCTTGAGTATTCACAGTTCCCCCTATTATAATTTATGGAGTTTTTTCTTGATGTGTCATTTGTGTCTCTGGTGCTTGTTCCTCTGTGTTGAGTTTTTTGTTGAAATCATCCAACTCCTCTTCCAAATCAATTACCAAAGGCTTTATTAGTTGTATAAGGGGAGTATGGGTTTCAGTCTACTTGATGGTCAAAGTCTATTCATCTGTCTTTGTTGTAGAGTGGGATTTATCCTGGATTGATTCCCTACTCTTGATTTTCTTATTTTCTGAAGACTTCTCGGATGCCTTTCCAAAATTGGTTTTATATTTTTCCTTAGAGTCACCATCTATGCTTACGCTGGAAGTGGGCTCCCTTATTGGTTCAATTAACAATTGGTCCAATGGGACCTTTGATAATCTCTTTTCTCTGTAGCTATAAAATGTTTCAAGACCCTCTCGATCAAAAAGTATCTGTGCCATGTGCTTCACTTCCCTGAAAGTATTCTTCTATAACAAAAAATAATCAAATGGGTCCTTCTCACAGCTGAATAGTTTTACTTTGACCATAGTGGTGAAATCCTTGACAATACCAAATGGGTCATATTGTCTTTCGGGGAACTTAGGTAATCATAGAGACAAAATATTATCTACTTCCCTGAACGCATGTCTAAGGTCATTTAATGCAAACACTCCACATGACATAGGAAATTAAGGCCAAATATCCTTCTTTGACTCCTTCAATGCTTTTCTCATCCCTCCTTTGCTACATGTCTGATAGGCTATCTCTCTAGCCATTAATTTATCTGGGACATAGAAAGGGAGAACATGGGGAGAGGGGATGTTGCCAAACACTCTGATATATGTAAATTGCTCTTCCCTGAACCATTGGGCTACTCGGAGGATGTCTATCTTAGCTTCTTGTGAGAATCTGGGGGCATGTTGGTTATAAATTTATTTATGGATGAGAAGCATAACCCTGTGACAAATCTTGAATAGGAAGTGGGTCATGAATAGTCCACTTCCATCCCATAAGAGGGAGTTTAGAACCAAAAAAAATAGTGTCCATAACATAAGCACACATGAAAAATGGAGGGTAAACCCTCGAAGCAATACTCATTTTCCTTTTATACTCTATAATTCCTTTAGGTAAATTACCAGACAAGATTTGTGCCCAATCTATTATTGTTGCATTAACGGTTGCATCTATTAAAGGTGACCACTCTAAGGAGAATTTGTTACTTTCGGGTTTGCCAAATAGCCTATAGAGCATAGCCACAACAATACAAAAATGGGAACAAACAAATGAGGTGGCGTACATACCATTTTTGTCTTTCTTGATCTTTCTTCATTATTTGACCAATTCTTTGTGCAGTATGTCGGGTCTTCATTTTCTTTTGATGAATTTCTCAACAGATTGCCTATTGTAGGTAACCTGCGGCTTTCACAGGTGGTACATATGCCTTAGGTTAATTGGATTGAAAGATCCTATAACTTCCTGGCCTCCTATTTTGAATTATCCCTCAGATATATCAGCGTCATCAATGATCCACTTAACCATATCGGTATAGGGGATTATTTTTGGCCACATGGCTATTCGGTGTAGAAATGAGCACGCAAGTTCATTTATGGAAGCATCAGAGGAATGATGCCCATCAAATGTAACCGTTGTCTCAAGAATCCTTGGTTGTTCTCCCTCCAGTAACTAATACATAACCTACCATGTAGATGTCCCTGTTTCCCTATTACATGTGGTATCCATGAACAGAGGAGTTATTTCTGACTTCTCAAAGGTGACTACTTTCCCTTTCTTCACCATTGCTTTCAGCTCCTTGTTTTGTGGCTTTTCCTTGAAAGTTTCCATAGGAATAGTTTATCAAATAAAAATGATATTGAATGTAGGAATGAATCGATGAAGAAAACCAGTAAAGGTGCTAAAGGTGTTTTATTTGAAATCACGTAAGAAGATATCAAATCACTCTAAATGGCCTTTAACACATAAATGCAATTAATTATTCATAAATTCCCACTAATGATCTGTTATATTTTAACTTGAATGTCCATAAATATTCACATCGTAAATCGGGAAACAATCTCCTAGGGTGGTGAACCTTTAAACTGTAATAGTAGTGATTTTGCGATTTGGAAAGAAATATCACAGATCGCTATATCGCATAATTTGTTTTCATTTAACTTACCACTTTTGTGAGTTTGTGTGAGATGCGAGATGTGAGAAACAAACATCATTACTTATCAGGCTTCTTTTTTAATGAATAATGGAACTTTGCAGGTGTTGATGGAAAGATTGAGAGGTGGGTCCAAGACGAGATCACATTTCACAATATCAGCCTATAGTAGGTTGAGGCTTGTGTTGTGTGATAAAAATGTGATGCAAGAAGGCTATTATACCATCACAATCTCGCAGATCGCAATACTTCGGGGTAGCCTCTTAAGAGAATTATTTTATAAACAACGATGTTGCAATGTGAGACTTTAGCTTTTTAAAGAAGATTTGAGGACTTTCTAACATTATGGCTGCTTTTCGATTATAGATTTACTTTTTTGATTGTTTCATCGTAGATCATGGTGGGTTAGAAAGGTATCATTTGTGATGCATTTCATGCTAAATAATAAAAAGTAGCATTTAGATGGTTTTATAGGTTTTGTTTGATATCTTGATTTATTCTAAAAATAAAAGAAATATCTACATGCTAGGATTTATTTTTTGGGTATATGCATTTTTTGAAAGGGTCCCCATTTATTAAAGTAATATTTTACTACTAGCTTTAATAAATAGGGGGTTGTTGACAAGCACAACCATTGGCGATTCCCTTGGAAGAACCAATTATCTTTGAGAGTTTTTTGAATTTTCTAAAACTTCTAAAATAAAGATAGTTTTGAAAATAAAACTAAATTACATGGAATACAAGGTAAGTAGTACTTCTTGTTTATCAATAAACAACATCTGCCCTAACTATGTTTCTTCTGATTGCCCTTTTCTCACAGATAGTCATTTTACCTACATCAGTCATTACTTGGTTATAAAGATAAAAGCGAAAGAATCTCGTTAGATCAATTTTGAATACTCATTTGTTGTAGGTAGAACCTCTACTGCTAGCAGGCGTTCATAGCCTTGACAGGGTTACTTATTACCCAACAATGATTCAATATCCCACTTAAGTAAGAATGCAACTTTAAAGATAAATTCTTTTGTGTACTTTATGCTTTATTTATTTTATTGAAGTAATTCATTCTTTCTTTTATTTCTTAAAGGACAATGTATATGTTTGATGGCTAAAATTGACAATGCCATTCACTTGATTTGTAACAGAACTGAACAGGCTGGCTCTTGATGAGACCCCCTTGTCTTTTGATTGATCAATCTCAAGCCATTACCCTAATTTGATATTCAGTATTGGTAATGTGATTGAGTTATAATCTTATGATCATGGTAAGCCAGCCAACTCTTGATGAGGCCTCTTATCCTTTAAGTTTAAAGTATATTTTAGAATTACACTGTAAAAGTGAAATCTAATTAAGTGGGGGGAATCATTGGTTCCTTAAGAGTTTTTGGACGACAATTGTAGAGTTTAAAGATTCTTTTCCGCAGAGAAATTTTTCTTTGTTATTGATAATTTTCCTAAATGATGTAAAGAAAAGTTCTTTCTAAAGTTAAGTTTTATCAAAGATTGGACAATTTAACAGAAAAAGACAGGTAGTTTTAGAGTTGTAGCACTCAAATATTTATTTCATGAATAAAGATTAATTTTCATAACCATTTCTACTTATACAAGCAAAAAACAAAATTAAAAAGAGAAACTATCCTTCAGTAAAACAAAACGAAATGTTTTCAACTTGTATTATTATTTCAAAAGAAAATTAACTAAAGGATATACTATAAACTGATCATAGGAGAACATCTTTTATGGAAAATATTTCTTTAGGACCTGCCCATTAATAGGTAGAGGTTCTCTCTTACCTCCTAAATCTTGTAACATAAAAGTTGATGGGCATATTAGCTCGACAATCTGGAATGGGCCAAGCCACATTCGTCGGAACTTAGTATGCTTGCCTTTCTCTTCGTGGGCTTTATCCCATTTTAACACTAAATATCCGAGTTGGAAATCGTTTGAAGATATAGAATTTGAATCAAAGGATGCTTTAACTAACTATTGATGACGTGCATGGGTAATTCTATCCTTTTCTAGTTCCTCTTCAATTTTAAGGATTTTTAATTATCTAAGTTGCATAGAGGAGGAAGGAGTTTCTTCAATGAATTGAACTAAGGCAAATGAGGGAATAACTATGTTTGTTGGTAAGACAACTTCTTTCCCATAAACCAGATTAAAAGGAGAAGTGTCGATGGAGGTTTTATGAGTTATTCCATCTGCCCACAGAGCAAACACTAAAGATTTATGCCAATTCTTTTGACTTTGATCAACAATTTGCTTAATAATCCTAATAAGGTTCTTATTTGTGGATTCAGGTAACCCATTTCCTTATGGATAAAAATTAGCATAATATTTAAGTTTAAAGCCTCTTTTAAGAGAAAAATTTGTCATAGCATTTCTTGAAAAGTAAGATGCATTATCGAACATTAAGGCATAAGGTAAACCAAACCTGGTGATGATAAATTGATCTATAAATTCAATAATGTTCTCAGAGTTGGCTACCTTGAGTGGAATTGCTTCAACCCATTTGGTGAAGTAATGAGTGGCTGTAAGGATATATTTATGCTTCTTAGAAGAATGAGGAACAATCTCACCTATGATGTCCAATCCCTACTGTTCAAATGACTTATCAATGTTGACTGGTTGTAACGGTAATGCTGGTTTCTTCTGTCTTCCGGCAACTGTCTGACATATCTTACATTTCCTTACATAATTGTGTGCATCTTTGAATAGGGTTGGCTAGTAATACCTGCACGTAGGATTTTATGTGCTGTGGCATCTCCTGAAAAGTGTCTGCCAGTCAATCCATCATGAATTTCCTGCAATACTTTCTCTGCTTCAAATTTCTCGAGACATATAAGCAAAACGGAATCATAATTCATTCTAGACAACACATTGTTGACAATTTGATATTGTTTAGCTTTCAAACTCAAGGCTCTTTCATTTGTGTAATTCAAATGTGGAGGTGCATATCCATTTTTTAAATAGAATATTATATCAACATATGTTGATTCAGTGTCAGTAAGGCTTACCTCATATATTTGTACCTCATCACTTGAATGCTATGATTCTAACATATTTGATGCTCCTGTCAGCATCCTGCAAAAACCTTGACCTTTCAGAATGTTTCCTGGTTTGATTTCAATGTCATATTCTTGCAGAGCCATAACCCAATTTTCTCTTTTTTCACCCACATCCCTTTGTACTAGAAGATTTCTTACTGTTGGGAATGGTACTATCACTTTGGTGTGGGTTTTGAGAAGAAAGGGTCTAAAGTGATTTATTGATTTAAAAATAACGTAAGCTTGTTTTTCAACATTTGAGTAATTCAATTCGGCTCCTTGTAAATTAGAGCTAAAGAAAGAAATCGGGGCTTTGGCTTTGCCTTGATTTGCTTGAGTCAATATGGTCATGTATGATTTCTCGGAAGCGAAAGTGTACAAAGTGAAATGGTTGGAAAAATTTGGAGTTGCTAAAGACAGGGCGTTTATGATTGCTTGTTTTATCAAGTTAAAAGCTTCATGTTCCAACTGACCCCATTTAAATAGAAATTTTTTCTTTATCATGGCTTGAAGGGATAATACAATTCTTGAAAAGTTAGGGACAAATCGTTTGACAAAATTTATTTTACCAAGGAAAGATTGCGTCGATTTTTTGTTATGGGGTAAAGGTATTTCAAAAATTTCTTTAATCCTATCAAGGCCAATATGAATCCTTGTTTTGGACACAATAAATCCAAGGAGCTTTCCTTCACTTAACGTGAAAAAAGGCTTCTTGGGGTTAAGGGAAATCACATATTTTTGACAACGTTCAAAGATTTGTTTTAGATCTCTCAGATGATTACTACGTTTTCTAGAATATATAGTTATATCATCTAAGTAGATTACCACTGACTCATTTACTAAACCCTTGAAGGAAATGTCCATGGCTCTTTGGAAAGTGGCACCAACATTAATTAGTCTGAATGACATCTTTTGATAGGTGTAAGTGCCCCATTTTGTTTTGAATGTAGTTTTCATTTGATCATCTAGATGGACTAAGATTTGATTGTAACCTGAGAAACCATCTAGAAAATGCATTAGTTCTGAGCCTACAACTGATTGCATTATCTGTTTGATAGGACGCAATGGAAAATTGTCCTTTTGGCATGTTTATTGAGATTGCGAAAGTCTATACAAATTCGGATATCACCATTTTTTTTTTTATTTTTGATTTTTTTTTTTTTTTGAATGGGATGAGATTGGAGACCCACCTAGAATGTCTGACAAGAAAAATAATTTTGGCTTTTAGTAGTTTATTTAACTCAGATTTAATCTGGCTTTCTAAATTGGGATGAATTTTCCTCAATTTCTGCTAACGATGTTTTTCATAAGAGGTCATAGGAATAGTATGTTGAATAATATAAGTGTCATATGTTTTAAGATCGTCGTAATTACAAGCAAAGACATTCTTATATTGTTTCAACAAATGTATAAAAGATGATTTTTCTTCCGATGTGAGTCCGAGACCTAGATTGATGTTTTATGGTTTCGTGTTAGTTCCAAGGTTGATTAATTCATACCTCAGAGTTGAACTCTGAAGTTTTGAATTAGTAGATCTTTTGAATCTATCTTTGAGGTCATATAAATATTCCAATTTAACTACAGATTTTGGTATAGCAGTGTTGTTGGTTTCTTGCTTTAGTCGGTTTTCATGCTAGTCTTCATCAACTATTTGGTCCTCATAAAAGCCTTCTAAAGTGAGGAAGCTTATGATATTGGAATCGTTGTTAAAAACTCTCTAGTTGGTGATATTATCCGAAATAGACAACCTAAAAATTAATTCAATGGAGAATCGATCTAGGCTATAATCTTCTGGTGGAATAAGCTTGGAAGCTACATTAGCTAGGAGATCGGTTCTAGCATTTTGGAGTCTTGACATTGAAGAAATATTAAACGTTGTAGAATGTGAGGTCAGGTCTTGGACTAACGAGTGATAGTGTTTCAAATGTTCTGACAGACAGTGTATAGTATTTCTTACTTATCTAACGACAATTTCAGAATCTCCAAACACTTGGAGGTATTTGATATTAAGACCAATTTCTTTGTACAAACCTTGAACCAATGCTTCATATTTAGCAGCATTGTTTGAGCAATCAAATTCAAGTCTACATGCTAACATAGTCTTTTCCCCTTCTGGGCTAACTAATATGCATCCTGCCCCTTCTCCATCATTGGATCTAGATCCATCAAAATATAATTTCCAAAATAAAGATTTATGTAGAGGTTTATCTACAAAATTCACACATTTAGAGGTGTCTATTTGGGAGTAATTTTTTATTTGAGATACAACAGTTTTCTAAGAAAGGTGAAGTATGCACACTGAAATTCCCTAGGAATGACTCAATAAAATATTTTCTGATTATATTATTGCTATATGCTACCGGCTCATTTTCTCCTTCTAGTTTTGTCACTATATATTTTTGATGTTTCTCTCGATCAACCCTTATCTAATTTGTCTTGTCGTTATAGGGAAGCCACATGTGAGACCAGTCAGTTGTGAAGTAACCATGGAGCCTTTGTGACTAGTCCCTACTGAGGATTAAGCCATAGAATCCCTATTGAGGATTAAGCCATAGAATTCAAGAATGTCAACCACAAGTATATCAATGACTTGACAAACTTTTGGGTTTGATAAAAGTATAATGGTTACTTGATTAAGTTCTCCGACAAATTCAACTTGAGACTGATCTAATTGTACTATTTGTACTGTAGATTTATGAGGCTGGACGTTTAACTTAGCGCAGACTATTCTAGGAAAAATGTTGGATGAAGCACCAGAATCAACTAAATAGTTGTGCAAGTTTTTATTAAAGACTTCAAAAGTAAGGAGAAATGGCAGAGTATGAGATTTAAATCTTTCGCCAATTAGAGCGATGTCTGTTGGATAAATTTTGTTTGCAGAAATACTATGGGGTCTTCCCATTTCTTGAGCATCCTGTGATATTACTACGGCAAGAAGCGGGGTAGTAGGAACTGCTTTGAGTTCTTTCAGAAGTAGCTTTGCTGATGTTTAAATTTACTAAGCTCATGAATGGTGATGTTTTCCCTAGTTTTCTTCATATCCTCAATAATATTGTATTCCATTTCGTTGGGAATTATCAGAGTTTTAGATGAAGGTGAAGGATTTGATTGGGTAGGGTTTGTTTGAGTAGATTTCAATGAAGATTTCTTACCTACGACTTTATCTCTAGGAGGTGGCATTGAAGCTTTCTGTTTTGAACTCAATTGAGGTGGATCAAGCCAATTTATGCTTCTAGTGGCAACAAGGAGTTCTTCTTGATCCTCTTCATTTGGAAGGATAAAATCCCACATTCCTTGTAATTACACTATTTCTTCATCATCAGCTTGTTCTTCACTTGAGGCTTCTTCCTCATCTCCATCCATTTCAATGTTCGATATAGCATTTGGAGGTTTAGGATCAGTTGAGGCATTCCTTTTATATGGTCTAAAAGGTTTCTTGGAAGAAGATTCTGCTACTTGCTTTTCTATCTCAACCATTTCGTTAGACATGGTCTTGAGGACTTTTTGTAACCCTTCCAGATCAAAAGGATCCTTTGGTGGTTTTTTCCTAGAATCATCTCTAAAGGTTACTTTCTTGGATTTTCTTTCCTCTAATTTGTTTTTCTTTTCTATGGCTAAGATGCATTTTTCAACAACTATTTCTTCTTTCATATTTTCTACTAACGTTGGTTTGGCAGCTCTATCAACGAAGATGGTTGTGTTTGAAGGTAGAGCATAAATGTACCATTTATTTCAAACCTCCTCGCTAGGCTTGGATGTCATAGGTAGTTTATTCAATAACTTATTGAAATGTGAGTTGAAGTCCTTAATGGGTTCTTTTGGTTTGGCTTTCAAATTGGAGAGGTCATTTATCAAAGTTATTGTAGACCTATCATCTCCAAATTTAGTTAAAAATTGCTCTTGTAAAGCATCCCAGCTATTAATATAGCCTGATGGTAACGAAAAGTACCATGATCCCGCTGATCCTTGTAGAGTATATGGGAATAATCTTACAACTGCATCTTCTTCTGCTACTCCATTTAACTTAATGGACAACATGAAATTATTTATATGTTCTTCAGCTAACAGACCATTATTAGGATTCAATTTAGGTAACCATTCTTCTGGATGTGCTGGAAATTGGGTCAAAGGTCCAGCCATTCTAACAGCTCCTGGGTTGGTCCATGGCCTTGGTTGAGGTTGATTCTGTTCCATTGTTGGAATATTAGTAAAAGAGGGTGAAGCAGTGACTGAAGGTGATTGGGTAGAGGATGGTGCAGCTCCTGTACCTGTGTGAATCAAGCTCTAGAGTTGGGAAGCGGGTGCGTGACCTCGCAATGATGTGGATGGAATGGACGATGATGATGAAAGAACCTCACTTTGATATTCTGATGGTGTCTTCTTAGCCTTTTTATGACTTGGTAAAGGGAATTCAAATGGTGGGATTCCAATTTTTTCACTTTGTGCTCTAGTTAGCGGTTACGATGGGATATATTCAGAAGTAACACTACCTTGGGATAAATCAGATTCTTCTTAAGATATTGAAATCCTCTGCAATTTGTGGATCAGATATTGTACTTCAGGGGGTTCAGAAGAAGAACTGTCTAGCTTGTTTAGGATTTCAGCAATGGGCTCTGTACTTTTCTTTTCAACTTTTCGCTTGGGAATAGATATTTGGAATGCGAATGAGAAGTTGGAGGTAATGGTGAGGGAGTATTACTCTTAGAATGGCTTGTAGATTTAGATTTACTTGCCATTCATAGTCAGGCCCTCCTTCTAGTGCCAAATATGTTGAAGGCTCGAAAATCGTTGCCTCAACAAGGGGGATAACCACCTAGTCTGGTCCTTAGGACAACACCTTTTCCGTTTGGAATAGTGGCTCTGACTAGGGACGATGGGACTAGTTTCCCAATCTATTTTTATGCTTGTGCTAACGAGATGATGTTTTTGATATTTTTGGAGTAATACTTAACCTCAAACAAATATAATCTAACTAATGATCATGTGAATTTTATCTTAATCAAAAATATATTTATCTAACTATAACTATCCTGGGAGTAACATGATATATGTGATCTAAAATGATATCTGAAAGTAATTGATAATAAAGATCATTCAATTACGATAAGGAGTGAATCCGTTTAACAATGATTGTTTCGTATAAAAAGTTATCCGAAACGATATGAGAGATATATTGCATAAAAAATCATTCATGTATTTAGCATAAACTATAAATCATCATCATACAATAGTGCAACAATGACAATCTAAAATTCAAACTCTCATACATAAATAACTTGAAGGTAATGTATTGCTTGACACATAAATAAAAATAATTAAGAGATAAAAGTACCATTGATAATACATTCTACTCATGTGCTCCAGTAATATTGATCTACTTTCAAATCATCCAACATCGTCTAAGAGTACAGAAGTGCAATTTCAGTAGAAGATGTCAAATTCAAGTAGAAAATAAATCCTACTCCATTAATTTCACCAAAACTTCCTCAAAGGGAGTAGAAGTGCATGTTCAAAAGAATGTTTTGACAAAATTTCTGGACCCCTCTCTAAATGCATGAGAGGGGTTTAAATACTAACTTATAAAACTAAAAATAGATTATTACAAAAAACGTTGAGGAGGTTTAAACGACCTGCCTCAATTTAAGAAAAATAAAACAAAAATAGAGATGTGCATAATGACTAATCCTGCATTCGATCTTTTAGATTGCAAATATCTAGCATGGTCTTGAGGAGTGTATGTTGGACAACTTTGGCTTTCAGTTGTCCTACAAACACGAAATTGATGAGCACTAGCACTATTTTCTCGATAGAAACAATTATGCATTTCAGGGTCATACACTGGTTGTGCAGTTTTACCAGATATTGCCAATATGTCTCCGAGTTTAACTTGGTCACGTGCCTAATTTCTTTTGTTCTTCTTTTTGACTGCTTGTTTCCACTGTAATTCAAGTTGTTTTTCATTTGGAAGGAAACCAAGAATGGTTTCTACCACAAGATTAGCACTATTCAAATTTTCATTTACACTTACAATGATGATGTTTGTTGCTACTGTCGCATCCTCTATTGCCTATTCTGCCTCTTTGAGCTGAGAACCCCAACTTGCAAATAAGATCTCCTTATGTGATTCATCCAGTTTGGGCATGTCAGCTCCTTTCCCATTCTCATAATTTTGCCAAGTTATGAAATATGAAACCTTTTTAAGAATTTCATCATATTCCAGTCGCAATTCCAAAACTTGTCTCGTTAACTTGTTGCTTATTTCACAGTGAGAGTTCCACTGCGACATTTTTTGGCATAGCAATTCTTTTTGGTGTGTGAGCTAGGATTTGAGGCCGAGTGCTTCAGTGAAAAACTGATTGACCTTTAGGTCGTCCTTATGCAAATCTGTTATGCTCTGTATATGTGCCTCCTTACCTACCAAGTTTCTTTGATGTTCCATTTGCATTTGTTGGAACTCCTGATGTAACTTAGCCACTTGTATTTTTGCTTGTTGGTTGGTTTTGTCTTGTTATAACTGTTATATACCTAGGGGGGGTAATATGGGGTACTGAGGGAGGTACCTAAGGTAATAATATAATAAAGGGATGGGCCATAGTAATAAATAAGGTGGTTAACCCATGTCATGTAAGGGACCACAAGTAGTTAATAATAATGTAAGGGGCCCATGGTATTAGTTGATGGTATGA